>JAOVVI020013473.1:0-11530 GCA_028571085.2 Nepenthes alata | reverse complement strand
AGTCACTTTTGGAGACGCTTTTAAATTTTGTGCTTTAATATTTATTTATTATTGAATCTACTAATGGTGATTGTTATAGGATTGTGTCACAACATCTAGATTGGATTCAAATAAGTGATTAAATAATTAATTATTGATTTAAATTAAAGTCTAAATTAGACATATTTTGTTATTGTGAGTTGAGACATGACAGTGACTTTTAAGATTTGGTGTAGCCAACTTACTGATTATACTTATAATTATTTTTGAGTGGTGATTATAACGAGTTATAAAGTCATAGGTAGAGTTAATTGTTGATATATTATAACAAGTTAATTTTTGAGTTATATATTATTTTTATCATATTTCTACACGTTGATATTGATTTATTTGATATGATTATTTACTATATTATATTATTGATTATTATCACTCGTTGAGAATTCACTTGCCTTTACAGTTTTTTCTATTCTGAATTAAAACAGGACTCATAGCACTAGCCGAGGGTTATTCATTTGGTGTAGTACTGTATTTATTTTTAAGTTAGACAGTCATTTTGTATTTCTAGGCATCGTTTAATATGTTTTAGTAGTGTTTCAAGTGTTAGAAAATCTCCATGAAAATAGGTTATGCTACTGGTTTTCATAAGCACCAGCAAAAATCAAAACTCTGCGTTTCAAACAAATGCTACATTCAGTAGCATTTGTTATAAAACGTTGATATAGATTTCTCTAACTGTGTTTTCATAAATGTCCATTCACATTTTTAGCGACACTTTAGTAATGTTAGAGATTAGGCTACAAATAAATATGTAACGTCTTCAGGCATTCGCTTGTGGATATTATCCGTTTTGGGTCCAACCCGTACGGTTTTATTCCTGGCAGGCCCACAGCCCCCAAAACGCGTCCACAAAGGAGAGGTCTCTATACCCTTATAAGGCACGTTTTGTTTCCCCCTCCATCCGACATCGGACTCCACAGTCCAACCCCCCGAAAGCCTAGCATATGCGCTGTCACACCGAACCGGGCCCCGTTCTCTGATACCATTTGTAACGTCCCCAGGCACCCGCTTGTGGATATTGTTCACTTTGGACTCAACCCGCACGGTTTTATTCCTGGCAGGCCCACGGCCCCCAAAACACGTATACAAAGGAGAGGTTTCTACGTCCCTATAAGGCACGTTTTGTTCCCCTTTTCATCCGATGTGGGACTTCACAAAATATATGTATATTTGTTAGAAAATAATTCACGAATAAATAAGTTTGTATTTCATCGGTTATTAATCTTACAATAAGAGTGTCATTTATAAAGTTGCATAATGAGTTATATATAGAAGATAATAAATATAAAAACATAAAGAATGCTAATACTATTCTTATTGTAAGTTTTTTTAAAAAATTTAATATTACAACATACTATATCATATTATAATATTATATATGACAAAAAGTCTCAAGCTCAATGAGATAAAGTGGGTGCCAACCTGAGTTTAGAAAATAAGTCATAAAACCTTGCTATTAAGTGAGACTTGGTGAAGATATCTTTGTTTAGGTAAGCAATATACATATTAATAGAAAAAAATATTTATAATCCAACAAGGCTAACCAAAAAGTGAGGGTGGCCCAAAAACCAAGTAAACCCAAAAAATAAAAATGATACAATAAAAAATACATTCAAAATGGAGACCAACTAATATGTTAGTGGATTGATTAGCTAATGATATATGAAGGAGATGTTTACTTCCTCGTTTCATGTCTTCTATTAACTAATGTAATCAAAGAAAGTTGACAATCATAATGGCTTAGTTATGATATTTTGCTCCAATATTAGATTAGAATATAACATATTTCTTTTTATTTATTGTAAAATAAGAGATACTCCAAAGAAAAAACAATATGCCTTCGTAGAATATTGATCAGTTGGATCATCAACCCGATTAACATAAAAAAAACGGTAATAAAGAGTAGGGTAATCTTATTATCAATTATACAACATGGTTGAACATAGCTTGATGGGTATATTGTAAATGGGCTGGCCCAATAGTCAAAGGAGGCCCAAATCCATCGTTAGACAGTCAACGTTAGTCCAATAGGAAATGAGGGCCGAATTCCAAGAAGGCCCAAACACGCATCAGTCGGTCAACACCATCGTTGACCGACTGACGCACAGGCATGCGGCCTACTCACGTTCAGAACGGTCAACCTGTGCGTTGACCAGAATCACTATAGCACCAGGCCAAGAATAAAAAGGTTTTTTTACGGGCCTAGCCCACTTAGACCGACGCTCCAATAGGCGGTTAGCAACGACTCTTTTTCTGACCCTACGCCTTCCATAAATCCAACCAGCTCCAAAAAGAACATTGACAAGATCGGCGCCTTTCCCATAAGGAATACGTCAGATCTTCCCAATTCCTACCAAGTGGAGCCTTCAAATGGTAATATACTCGAAAGGAATGAGGAAAATTTAGAAAGTCGCTACCCGCCAGAGAATGAAACAACCCTAACTAATTAGGCAACGCGTGCCTTCCGGACAAGGAAGGCCGCCTAAACATGGCGTAGGGAATCACACATTCCAACTAAGGAAGATCATCCAGCCGCCATTAAAAATAGCCCTAGGGTCTTCGCTCAAGCCAAGCGAACAACCTCTCACACAACGCTTACTATTGCGCTCTCAATATACGCTCTCGACGGGGCATACCAGAACAATTTCATACTCTCTCTCTCTCTACAAAGCATCCTAACTAGCTGGGAGAAAGAACACAAATAAAAGGCATACAGGCGCTCTTCCTGTTGACATACGCCTACAGCCTTCACCCACCGTCCAGATTCAATAGACGGCATCACCTCTCTTTCATCTGAACACCTATGCACTCTTACATTCTCCCCCTCAATTTTCATTTTCAGCTACCTTTCCAGATTTCAAAGACTGTTTACTGACTTGAGCGTCAGAGTATTTTTGATGGGATAATTTTTCGCTGACATACTGATCTCCTATATATTTTAGTGGAGTACAGGATCCAAATTGAGTGAATGGAGTCAGAACCAGACAAGTGGATAGCCCGAATCTGTTCAAAGTTCAGATCCAAGGACGCATCATTGGCGCCGCCTATGGGAAACGCTTACAAAACGCCAACCACAATCCCTCACAACGCTCTCTCTTCACTGCTACACTCATCTGCAAAGGTAAATATGAGAGCCCAAGCCAGAGATCCCGCTAGAGACGTCACTTCTCCCGACCAGGACCACGCTGCTCGTACCCTGGTCAACGGGACGACAGGCAGGGCGGCTGCGCCTTTCTTTCAACGACTGATAGAGCAGATTCAGACCAACAACTGCCTACTCCAAATACTCTGCTCTCGACAAGAGCAGCCATAACAGGAGGCTCCGCCCATACCCATCCCTACGTCGGCCACCAGAAAAGGTGGCCCGAGAAAAAAGAAGCCGGCCAGAAGGCCCGAGAGGCCAGCGAATAACCAGATCCCAACCTCTTCACGTGCTCAGGGTTAGAACAGGCCTGAAGAACGCTACTGGAGCACAACGCCATGAGAAAGTCTGAAAAGAAGGAATCTCCGGTACTCTCGAACGAAAAATAGAAACTCAGTCCAGGAGCGAGCCTCCAGGACTGCCAGGTCCGTTAGAGGTAGTAGCCGGCCGACTACTGCACCCTCCGGAGACAAAACAGAGTTGAGAGCTTACCTCAACTCTAAGAGATCTGCCAACACTGCTCGCGCAGATCCTTGGGTGGATAAGATTTAGAATCGCATGTTCAATGACGATGAGTACGTTGTTGACCTTGACAAGTCTCCTTTCACAGCGGAGATCCTAAATCGTCCACTGCCCACCAAATTCAAGATGACTTCCCTTGACTCATACGTTAGAAGCAGTGATCCCGTTGATCATTTGGATCACTTCCGCACCCATCTGAGTCTACAAGAGTTGGAAGACTTAGCAATCTGCCGCTGCTTTTCACTCGCGCTGAAGGAAGATGCCCGCATCTGTTCCATCACTGCCATTTAGGCTCCATTAGTCATTTTTGGGTGCTCACAGATCTCTTCCTATCTCAGTATATCTCAAGCCGACGGGAAGAAAAGCAGTCGTGGCACCTCTCCAACATCAAATAGAAGTCAGGAGAGAACCCACGGAGATTTTTAGTCCGTTTTGTAGCAGAGGCCAAGCAAATTTCCCGGATCACGGAAGAGATGAAGCTGGACCATTTCATCTCCACGCTAACCTACGAGGATTTCTTTAAGCACCTGGCCCACAAGAATTCCCAAACCTTCTGGGAGGTGGAGTCAATCACCCAGGCTTACGCAGCAGCAGAGGAGGCCAACGGAAAAAAATGCCCAAAACGGGCAGATCAGCCTCGCTAACTCCCTGGAGAGGGAAAAAGAAAATGCATAGACGGTGATCACTCCCACCGAAAGTAGCACAGAAATAGCCCGCTAGAATGCTGAGATTACGGGCCTACCGACTTTACGCCCCTGACGGATACACGTTCAAATGTCTTTATGCAGATCTGTGGGAAACAATTCCTGAAGTGGCCAAAACCACTGAAGAAGGACACCAAAAACAAGTCAAAGTACTACAGTTTTTACCGCTCTGCTGGATATTCTACTGAAGACTGTAAGACATTACAGAGGGACATCGAGGAGCTGATTCGTAGGGGGCACCCCACGAAGTTTGTCAACGGCCCTGGGTAGAGTTCTGGAGCAGTTGGCGAAGAAGGGTAGGAGCCGTCTCCTCCCCAAAATCGGGTTGCAGCAGGGGTGATTAATGTGGTCACCACCCAACCTATGAGAAACCCAACCGATGACAATGAGCAGCAGAGTGGGAGGAAGAAGCAAAGCACGGCGGACAACATAACTAGCTTCAATGATGATAATTTGGCTCATATAATATCCCCCCATGCTGACCCCCTTGTTATATTCGCGCTCATTTTTTACGGTAGTGTTGACTACCAGCTGAAGCGACTGTTTATTGATAATGATAGTTTAAAAAACTTGCTTTACTATGATACATTCTTTAAACTAGGCTTAAAAAGAACCAATTAAAACTTCCTGAGGGCCCATTGTATGGCCTTGACAACGAGCTAGTACCCGTCCAATGAATAATCCAACTAGAGGTCACTTTTGGCACGTATCTAAAAACAACGAATGGAACGCTCACCTTCTTGGTGGTTGACCTGTCCTCTGTTTATTATGCTATATTAGGCAGGCCATGCTTAATAGCATTTTGGGCAGTCACCTCGATTCCACACCTCAAGATGAAGTTTCCAACGCCTTACGGTGTAGGACAGGTGTTAAGCGATCAAGTTACTAGGCGGACATGTTACATGTCTCAAATTATCCCTAGCGGCAGCACTAGAACGGTTGGGGAACTCGATCATCGAGATGAGACAACCTTGCAATAAATGCAGTCTGACAAAGCCAAAGATCTAGTCCCACTAAACTCGGAGGAACTAGAAATGTGTGTACAGATCGGCGGCTCACTCGCCGGAACACTGCTCAATGAATTGATCGCATTCCTACAACCGAACGCTGATATTTTTACGTGGACTCCAGCAGACATGCCTGAAATTTTGGCTGAGGTGATAGTCCACAAGTTGGGGCTTGATCCTGGCCAGAAGCCTACCAGGCAGAAGCAAAGGAACCACTCCGGAGAAAAGTTGATCGCCATCCGGGAGGAGGTGAAGAAACTACTGGACGCAGGATTTATTTGAGAAGTCCACTACCTTGATTTGCTTTCTAACGTCGTCTTAATGAAAAAAAGAAATGGAAAATGACGGATGTGCGTTGATTTTATCGACGTTAACAAAGCTTACCCAAATGATAGCTTTCCCTTACCCATGATTGACCTACTGGTTGATTCGATAGCCGGACATGAGCTGATAAGCCTCATGGATGCCTATTCAGGTTACAATCAGATCTAAATGAGTCCAGAAGATAAGAAGCACACCTCATTCATGACAAATTAGGACACCTACTACTACAAAGTGATGTCGTTCGGACTGAAAAATGTTGGAGCGACCTATCAACGACTGGTTAACAAGATGTTTGAAAAATAGATCGATCGCAACATGGAGGTCTACGTCGACGACATGCTCGTCAATAGTAGAGTCATCGGCGACCATATCCGCGACCTAGCAGAGTCGTGTGAGGTGCTCCGTAAGTATCACATGAAGCTGAACCCAGCTAAGTGTGTCTTCGGGGTAGCCACTAGTAAGTTCTTGGATTTTATCATCTCCCAACAGGGGATTGAGGCAAACCCAGAGAAGATTAAGTCTCTCACAAACATGGCTCCCTCGCGGAGCGTAAAGGACGTCCAGCGATTGACTGGACGGCTAGTAGCGTTATCCCGCTTCCTCGCAAAGTTTGGCGACAAGTACTCGCCCTTCTTTAAGGCTCTAAGAGGGACCAAATCCAATTGGTTTTAATGGACAGCAGGCTGCCATATAGCCTTTGATGAATTGAAGCATTATTTGGCTAGCCCACCATTGCTAGCGTCGCCCAAGGGCGAAGAAGAGCTGTATCTTTACCTGGCGGTGCCGGAGGTATCACTCAATTTCGTCCCCATACGCCAGGACTCCGACACTCAACGGTTGATCTACTATGTGACTAAATCGTTGACCATCCTAGAGACCCGCTACTCACGCGTAGAAAAGTTAGCCTTAACACTTATATTCTCTGCGTGGAAGTTAAGGCCATACTTTAAGGCACCAATGTAGTGGTCCTCACTGACCAGCCTCTGAAAAATATATGCCAGAAACCTAATATTTTTGGACGGTAAGTAAAGTGGGCTATCGTGTCGAACGAGTTTGACATCAAATTTCGGCCCAGACCTGTTATAAAAGCGCAGGCTCTGGCCGACTTCATTGTTAAGACCATGACCCCAGTTCTTGAAGAGCAGCCCGCAGAAAGCGTGGTACAGCTTGACGGAGTTCCAAAATGGGTACACCAAGTAGACGGATCATCTACGGACATCGGCAGTGGCGCTGGAATGGTCCTCACGACCCCAGACGGGTTTGAGGTGAAGTATTTCCTCGTACTTGATTTTCTGACAACCAACAACGTTACAGAATATAAAGCCATGTTAGCCGAATTACGATTAGCATTGGAGTGCTCTGCCAAGAGGTTGTCAGTCAACAGTGACTCCAAACTGATTGTTAACCAGGTTTACGGAGACTTCAAGGTAAGCCACCATCACCTGGCCAAGTACTTGGCAAAGGCGAGGGAGGCCGCCCATGGTTTCGACAAACTAATCCTAGTTCATGTTCCCAGAACTAAAAACTGGAAGGCATACCAGCTGGCTAGAGCCGTTGCAATCGAAAATCCAGAACAGTACACAAGGGACATGGGGAAGATTCTAAATGCTCCCAACATAGAGAAGCAGGATACGATGCAGAGTTTTGAAGCGAAAAATTAGATGATGCCCTACCTTAGCTATCTGGCTGACGGATCATTGCTAGAAGACGCAGAGAAGGCTAAGCGAATTAAAAAGGCAGCCGGCTGGTATATTGTGGTTGATGGGCGGCTATATCACCGTGGTTACTCAACCCCATACCTCCGATGCCTTACTCCCGAAGAGGCTGACTACGCCTTGGGTAAAGTACACATTAAGATTTGCGGAGCACATGTTGGCAGAAAAAAACTTAGCCTTCAAGATCATGCAGCAGGGATACTATTGGCCCTCGATAAAAAAGGACGCGCTCGAATTTGTAAAAAAGTGTGAAAGTTGCCAGCTTCACAATAACATTTACCGCCAGCCGTTCACTGACATGAAGCCACTTCAGGCCCCTTGGGCCTTCGCGCAATGGGGGATCGATATTCTAAGCCCATTTTTCATTGCCACGGGGCAAAAAAAGTTTATCATCGTGGGCATCGACTACTTTACCAAGTGGGTTGAGGCCATTCTACTGGCAAAAATTACGGAGCACAATGCTCTTAAATTCCTTTGCCAGAACATTATTTGCAGATTTGGCGTCCCAGAAACCATCGTCACTGACAACGAGACCCAATTCTCGGGGAAACGTTTCACCAAGTATTGCGCTAGCTTTAGTATCAAGTTGGTCCACACTTCGATGGCATACCTCCAAGCGAATGGATAGGTGGAGGTCACGAACCGAACGCTACTCCACGGGTTAAAGACCAAGCTGGAAAACGCAGTGGGCTCTTGGGAAGACGAGCTCCACGCAGTCCTCTGGTCTTACCGGAATACCGCGAAAGAACCAACGCATGAGACACCCTTCAGTCTCTGTTACGGGACTGAAGCGGTAATCCCGATCAAAATTGGGCTTCCTGTTTTAGGGTGGGATCGTTTGACCCACAGAGTAACTCCCAAAAAATTAGAAAATACCTAGACTTATTGTAAAAAGCCCGCGACACCGCCAGAATACGGATAGCGGCCAACTAACATCGAATTGTCTGATACTACAACAAAAAGGTAAAGGCGTGACAATTTGATATTGGGGACCTGGTTCTACGAGGCGTCGAGGCCACAGGCAAGCTGACCGGCCGCAACAAGCTCTCCCTAATTGGAAAGGGCCTTTCCTAGTCTCCCCCGTCCTGCGAAACAGAGTGTACAAGTTTTGAAACCATGACGAAAAGTCCCACGAACGTGGAACGCGATCCACCTCAAACGCTACTTCCAATAAGGGACCCTGGTATGTACTTGTATTATTGAGGTACACATTCGCCTGCTTGTTTCAATTAGTCAAAATAAGAGTTTCCTTGGCATGTTGCTTTCTTTTTTCTGTGTGCATATATATATGTGTGTTTGCTTTGCAGGGTATCCGACTTAGACTGCCCCTAAGTCGGGAGGGTCTTTACCCTCTCGTTACTAAACCCAGGTCATCCAAGCAGTCCATAAGTGGTCGAACATGAACCTCGATCATCCGAGCGGCCCATTAACGGTCGTATTTAAATTCTGGTCATCCAGGTGGCCCATAAGCTGTCTAGTATGAACCTCGGTCATCCGAGCAGCTCGTTAGCGGTCGTATGAAACCCTTGTCATCCAAGCGGCCCGTAGGTGGTCGAATCTAAATATTGGTCATCCAAGTGGCCCGTTAGTGGTCAAAATCTTAGGGGGATAGCGCAGCACACGCAACGACCTCCTCCATGAGGAGATAACGTGATCAGTCAACGATGGTCGAATGAAGAAAGATTCTTCTCCAAGGTCGGCCACCCGAGTCAGCACTTGGGCAGTGCCACCAGGCTTCACTCACAAGCCACCACTACTAGGCCAACTAACACACACACAGTCGCCTACAAAAAAAACCTAAGGATTTCAATCCTTTGGTAGTAATAGAATGGCTGCTAGCCAACTGAGTTAGCCGTCCAATACAGCAAACATGCAATTATAAAGCAGTAAGAAGAAATAGACATAATGTGAAAATTTTCTCATTTTATTACTTTCAAATGTATTACTTTATACAAGATACAAAGGGAAGACAAAAAATTGACAAAAAGCTAAAGAGGCGACAGAAGCGGCACCTGACCGTCTCGCGGATACCTCACCAGACTTTCGCGGGTCTGGGCGGACCTGTTTGACATATTAAGTAGGTCCATTCGAAAATTAGGGTCAATAAGCCTCGCGATACGTCGACACATATTTACCCCTTCCCACATCCGCGACCACAACAGCTGCTCAATCCTGGGGGCGTATCCGGAGGCTCAGGCGGTTCTCCAGCTCCGTCAGCTGCCCTCCAAGTTGACTAAGGCGCCCGGTGATCTGTTCATTCTCCTCTCGTAGCCGAGCATTCTCCTCCTTCAGACTAGCATTCTCGACCTCCGTATCAGCCAGAACGGTCTGCAAGGCAGCGGCATCCGACCGGTGCTCCGCCCTCGAAGCCGCATGCTTCACGTCCAGCCAGACGATCTCTGCCTCCCTGTCAGAGATCACCGATCACACTGGTCAATCACCTTTGCAATGGCAGCTAGCACCTTCTCCTTCTGCACCAAAGAACAAAACAAACTAGAAATTCTAAAGGAGAAGTTATGCAAAAAGCATCACAAAAAATTATACCTCTCAGACTCTCCGTGCGGGCCTATCAAGTCTGGCCTCCAAGTCTGACTCCAGCGGCGGCGGGCTGGAAGCAATGCCCTCACGAGCGGAGCTGGCGGCGACCTCCTCCAGAATCTCCTCCAAGAGCCCCTCATCAATGTTGTCCACGGCGGCAGCAGGCTCCCCGAGAACGGCCTCCACTGTAGCCATAGGAGGATTAAGGTCAATCACCAGCTGCGCAGCCGATAGCTGCATAGCTGGTGAGCTGACTGACGGCTCCTGCGCCTATGCCCGCAGTTCACAGGCTGGCTCTGGTAAAATCTCTGTCAGCTTCGCTCGAAGAACCACCTGTGGCGCAGGCTGTGCCAGAATAACTCCTTCGGGCCCGATTTTTGGCAGGTCCTCAAACGTCTTCTCTATCCCGGTGGTGCTGTCGGGACCGCTATAAATCCCGGTAGCGATGTAGTCGGACCTCGAGGACGATGAGGAGAGCGTCTCTACAACCATCCTTTTGGGCCCTAGGCCAATAAAGTCGTCGTCTGTTGGACAGGGACGAATGAGCATGCCCCTGGACTCCTACTGTCGCATCATCACCACCGGCAGCGGTTCCTTGAACTTTTGAACAAGGGAAGGCATTCCCCAGTTCACCTTCTTAGTCTCTACCCAAGAGACCAAGAAATCTCTCTTGAAGTCAGAGAGAAGGGCATTGACCAGTTTAGTCAGCTAGTCCAAGGACGTTGTCTTTGCCACGGACGGCGTCTCTGGATAAACCTCCGGCACCTGGCCCCAATCATTTGCCGAGGGCCAGGTTTCAGTCACCCTCACAAAGAAGAACCGATTCTTTCAATTCTTCAGTAAGTCATAGATGGCCGTATTAACCTTTAGACCACTTCGTGGAACTAGGGAGATCCACTCTCTTCCCTGGTTTATCTTGAACAACCCATTCACCATAGACATTGTCAACCGTCTAGAATACTTACGGAGAAAGATACAAAATGTGTAAATATACTGTACAGTATTTGCGTGGAGTTGAGCGACGGGAACACACAAAGCCTGGAGGATCGACTATAAGTCGTCCGAAAGAGGAAAACTGAGACAAATTCTCAGGTGGGCCTCATACACAGTTACGTGTCCTGCCGGCGGAGAAAAGGCCCTGTCGTCTTTGTCTGGAACCCTCCACGCGATGTCCTTAGGGATGTTGAACTCAATGCACAACTCTTTTACGTCGTTCTCCCGGAGAACATAAGGGATATCAGCAACAGAGGTCGAAAACATGTTCACAGAAAAATTAAGGTTTCCCTTTGGAATGAAAGAAGGTTGAAGGCGAAGAAGTAGAGTAGAAGACGGGGAAAATGCTAATGTAGAGGAGGGAAACTTAAACGGAAAGGTGTAAAACGCCTTAAACCTCCTCGAGAAGGCACGCCATCATTCCTGCCACGTGTTGCATCCCAAATGGGCATCTTTTGAGCAAATCTTTTGACGCATTAATGGCTAGGATAGTGGTTCAACCGTGTGAAGACACGTGTCCACTTTTAACCTGACAGGCCGGCTAAT
>JAOVVI020013472.1:1450-11844 GCA_028571085.2 Nepenthes alata | reverse complement strand
GGGCTTCGTTTCATCACAGAATCATTCAGACTTCTTTTCCTCAAGTAAGGGCCGAACTTGATTTCATCTTGAGGCCCATCTACCTTTCTTATTATATCTTTTCAGTCAACGCCGTTGACTGGATCATAAGGATACTGGAATTTTTTATGTTCTAAAATTTGGGTGTTACAGACGATGACACCCCAGAGAAGAGGTTAAGGTAGGGCCACTTTTGCAGATCAAAAAGTATCACAGGGGACACCTGTCCTAGGAATCCCTTTGGAAGAGGATGTCCGAGAGCCGGTTGAAGGAGTAAAGAAAAAAGGGGACCCTACCATAGAGTTACCAAGCATGGCGGCTCGAGAACAGTCAGAGTAGGGTCCGGGGCACAAGAACAATCAGAACAGTGGTGACACTTTAAGCACCAAGTGCGTCTTTGAATCTTCCAAGACTCCACTTGATCCCAATGCGAGGCTCTGGAAAGACTAAGGTAGCTTTGAAGTCCCACATCATTTAGTTGGTGTGGAGATGAACCTTGAAGCAAAAAGTAAGAAGGTCTTCCATTTATAGCCATAGCCGGAGGATAGTAAGCTCTCGGTGAAAGGACGTGTCCACCAATTACTAGTAAGGAATCGATGCCAGACCTCGGTCCAGGACAGAATCTTACCAAATAGAGTATCAAATCCCTACATGCAAAGTGCCTAGGGAAGGGATGTGGCTCTTGGGAACTGACAATTGAAGCATCTCGGGAAGGGGTGTGTGAGCAGTGATAGCAGGCAATGCCCCATCATCTGACATGCTGGAGACCAGAAAGGCCTAGCTTCCCAGCATGTGGTGCTAGTGATGCGTCCAACCATGATATAGGATGATCCAGTCACGACCAGTATAATGCCAGTGGGGAAGGATGCCAACTAGGAACCTTACCATGCCCACAATGAAAAGGACCTGCGGAAGCATAAAAACCACAATATAGTGTGGGAACTGATCCATTATTCATTCATGCTAAACATCATTAACCATCACCCTACATGTTTTATACCATTTAAAAAAATAGGACCAAAATTTTTGTTTCATACACAAAATCAGCTAAGTCCCAGTCCCGAGCCCTGCGTGTAATATTAGCTCTCTATCACACATTTATATCCTACTCTGTCTCGTCGGGTATCAATGTGTTCTCATATGAAAGACATATAGTAAGGGTGAGCGTACAGCCCAACAAATAAAATCATACATCACTAACTATAGTAATTTACAGGAAATATAGTAATTGGGCAGGGGAATCATATAACTTGAATAAAAGGAAGCATGCAAGGAGAGGGAACATCTAGAATCATTTAGTTCGCATGTTTGTTCTGGTTACGTACATTTATTTTCATTGCTTTCATCAATCTTTGCGGACTCGGGCTAGTAGGTTGTACTAACCAACGATGTGAGAGGATGAGGAAGGGAATGTGTCTGCCACACATTCTAAGGTTGGCTATATTTTAGGTCTGCAGCACTTGACCATCGGTTACATTTTAGGCCTGCAGCACTGGCCATCTCAATCGCCCCATATCCCCTGGGGACTAGGGCAATCTTCGTTCTTTCACAGTAGCATCCTAAAGCGTACCCTGAACATCACCTGCCCCTAGGAGCGGCCGGAGTATTCCTTGAGATCCCACCGTGATGTACATGGTAAGCTAGAGGGTACTACCCCTGTGGTCCATGGTCCTAATTTCAAGATTAGTCTTAATCCTTTGAAGGGGAATCCACCATTTGCCATATAAATTCTCCATCGGGAAAATCACATTCCTATCACATGTCTCCATCCGAGAGACCAAATCCATCACATTACACTTTGTGGATTCACTTCCATTTACTTGTTCGGTTCCCTTCTTTCATTTGGAGCTTAAATATTTTAGCCATTAAATTCAACTCGTATGAGAGTTTGGTTTTACTTACCTCTGTTGGTCAAACACCACATCAGAAGCCTCCGGGGCGTATCTCCTTGCTCCCAGTGCACAATTACACATTTTTAGAGCTTACAATTTGACACAACATTTAGTAATAAGTTTCATCACAATTGAAGAGAGCTAAAGCACGCACATTTACGTTCCAATTTCGGTTGAATAGTGTCAGGCCACTTTTAGAGGGCTCGGACACGCGAACGGGTCGAATCTTGCGGAATCAAACGTCCGGTCAACACATTCTTACTTTTGGGATGCGGGGATTCATATTTTAAAGTCATTTCAACATTTTATGAAGGTAAAACCATGCAATTTTCCCATTTTGTCTCGGGTAAACAGTAACAGCGCCTATTTAGAGGATTCGAACACCGCGAACGGGTCAAGACGTGCGAGATTGATCACATGGCCGACCTATATACACATTTGGGACGTGGGGATTCACATTTTGGGGTCGATTTAACAAAATAAGGCACGGAAGTGGAAAACCCCCAATTCCCGTAGGTTAAGGTATGGCGGTACTCCACCGGTCGGATAGGTGAGTAAATCGGACAATAAATTACATAATCCTTGGTCTCAAGTCATGGGTATCACATTTGCCATGGTTTGGGTGGGTATCAAGATGAAAATACCCGATGATAATAAAAAAATATCGAAAGAGGAAAGTTAGTGAGTACAAGAATACTTGCCTCGACGCGTGCTGCCACTTTTATAACTGGCTCCCGGACGGATTCGGACTCTACGCCTTGATCTCCTCCTTTCTCTCCCTAAAACTGGCACTCTTCCTCTCTCTTCCTCTCCAAAACTTTCTAGAAATGAGGAAAAATTGAGAAACACAAAGCAGGTTGTGATTTTATACCCGTCGAGGCGCTCGAGCGCACACAGGTGCTTAGCGGGCGGGGGAGCTATCAGTTTTTGGTGCTCAAGCGCGCACAGGCGCTCAGCGGGTAGGGGAGCTATTGGTTTTTGGTGCTCCAGCACGCACAGGCGCTCAGCGGGCGGGGGAGCTATTGGTTTTTGGCGCACAGGCGCGCACAGGCCTGCTGCTTGCGCCACTACTGTTTGCGCTCGAGCGCAGAGCAGGCACGATCTGCTGGCAGTGCTTTAGCAATCCACGACCCGATTTCTTTTCCGGTACGCATACTCATTCATTCAATAGGTCTAGTATTTATTATTATCACATTGATTTCTTCGTATTTATTATATTTTTAGACCCGAAACCTCACAACTCTCCCCCACTTATAGAAATTTTGTCCCAAAATTTAACGAATCCAAAAACTTGAATAAGTTACATACCTCGGAATAGATGGGGATGCTTTTCCTGAATTTCATCCTCTCTCTCCCATGTCGCTTCTTCGCGGGAGTGATTCCTCCATAAAACTTTCACGAGAGGGATCATCTTGGAGTGCAAAATTTGGTTCTTGCGGTCTAAGATTTCCACCGGTTCCTCTACATAAGCTAAATCCTCATTGATAGCAAAAGGACCATAATTAATCACATGAGATGGATCATACACGTACTTCCTTAACATGGAAACATGGAAGACGTTGTGCATCTCAGCCAAACTCGATGGCAAAGCTAGACGGTACACCACCTCGCCAACTCGCTCAAGAACCTCAAACGGTCCAATGAAACGCGCCTTCAGCTTCCCTTTAACATGAAATTTGGAAATCCCCTTCCTCGGCGAAACCTTAAGGAAAACGAAATCTCCAACCTTGAATCTGATCTCGGATCTCCTTTGATCAGCATAACTTTTCTGTCGACTTTTGGCAACTTTCAACTTTTCCACAACCACCGCGATCTTTTTCGACGTCTCCCGAATAACATCCAGGCCCAACAACTGCCTATCCCCAATCTCCACCCAATGGATGGGAGATCGACACTTCCTACCATAAAGCGCCTTAAAGGGAGCCATTTCGATACTCGCTTGGAATCTGTTGTTATAAGCGAACTCCGTTAGCGCTATAAAATCATCCCAATTTCCATGGAACTCCAATACCGAAGCCCGAAGCATATCCTCTAGTATCTAGATCGTCCGCTCAGACTGGCCGTCCGTCTGAGGATGATACGCCATATTAAACTTTAGGTTTGTCCCTACTCTCGATGCAAGCACTCCCAAAATTTAGAGACGAACCGTGGGTCACGATTGGACACAATCGATGCTGGCACGCCATGCAATCTCACGATCCCGTTAATGTACAACTGTGCCAAACGATCATGGGAGTACATGGTCCAAATGGCTATAAAATGAGCAGATTTTGTCAACCGGTCAACAATGACCCAAATCGCATCATGATTCTTTGGAGTTCTAGGCAATCCTGACACAAAGTGCATTGAGATGTCCTCTCACTTCCAGCTGGGGATGGGTAGGGGCTGCAATAATCCAGAAGGCTTTCTCATCTCAGCCTTTAGCTACTGACAGATGAGACATTAATTAACGAAAGCCACGATCTCTCTCCGCATGTTTCTCCACCAAAAATCTTCCTCAAATCCTGATACATCTTGTTTATACCGAGGTAAATCGTGTACCAAGTCCTGTGTGCCCCCTTCATTATTTCTTCCTTTAGTTCCTTAATATTTTTTACATATAGCCACTCTCGAAATCTCAAAACTCCATCTTCATGCATGCTTAAATCAACTCGAGAGTCTCTGCCAAGGTCCCCCACAATATCCATCAGAAATGGGTCGCTCACTTGCCCTTCCTTAATCCTCTGAAGGATCTTGGGCTGTACCTGTAGAAAGGATACCATCATCTGGTTACCCTTGGCGTAGCGCTAGATATGACAAGACTTCAAGCAGTCTTGAAACTCCATTTGCTTAATCTGCATGGTTGCTACCCCATAGGTTCGACGACTCAAGGCATCCGCGACCACATTTGCTTTCCCCGGTCGATACTGGATCTCACAATCATAATCATTGAGAAACTCAATCCATCGCCGCTGCCTCATATTTAGCTCATTCTGCGAGAACAAATACTTGAGGCTCTTGTGGTCGGAGTACACTAAAAATTTCTTGCCATATAGATAGTGTCTCCAGATTTTCAAAGCAAAAGCCACCGCAGCTAGCTCTAAGTCATGGTTCGGATAGTTTCTCTCATGAGTCTTCAACTGTCGAGACCCATAAGCAACTACTCTTCCCCCTTGCATGAGAACACACTCGAGTCCCACTTTATACGCATCGCAATATACTTCAAACCCACCGAAATTATTAGGAAGAGTTAGAATCGGGACAGTTGTTAATCGATCCTTTAGCACTTGGAAGCTTTTGTCACACTCCTCGGTCCAGGTGAAGCTTACTTCCTTCTTTGTCAAACGGGTAAGCGGCAACGCTATCAGTGATAAATTCTCCACGAAACGACGATAATAACTGGCCATCCCCAAAAAGCTTCAAACTTCAGACACAATCGTCGGCTGACTCCAATTGACCACTGCTTTAATTTTCGGCGGGTCCACCGAGATGCCTCCATTAGAAATTATATGGCCCAAGAACACCACCCTGTCAAGTCAAAACTCACACTTCTTCAACTTCATGAACAACTAATATTCCCATACAGCCTGTAGCATAATTCTCATGTGCCCCTCATGCATGGTGCAATCCTTGGAGTAAATCAGAATATCATCAATGAAAACCATAACAAACTTATCCAAAAATAGCTGGAAGACCCGGTTTATCAGGTCTATAAACACGGCTGGAGCATTAGTCAACTCGAACGGTATCACCAGAAATTCATAGTGACCATACCTCATTCGAAAAGCTGTCTTTGCAATATCCTTCTGCTTAATGCGAAGCTGATGATACACCGACTGAAGGTCATTATTGGAATACACTAGGGATCCCAGCAATTGGTCAAAGAGGTCATCAATTCATGGCAGAGGATACTTGTTCTTGATTGTAATTTTATTCAGCTCACGGTAGTCTACACATAACCTCAAGGCTCCATCCTTCTTTTTGACGAATAGGACTGGAGCGCCCCACGGTGACACACTGGGTCTAATAAAACATGTATCAAGCAAGTTCTGCAGCTACTGTTTCAACTCCTTTAACTCGACAGGAGCCATGCAGTAGGGGGCTATCGATATGGGTGCCAATCCAGGCATGAGATCAATCCCAAATTCAATCTCACGAGTGGTGGCAGGCCGATAACTTGTCAGAAAACACGTCCTCAAATTTGCACATCATCACAATGTCCCTTACGGACGATTCCTGACTTTCCACCATACTGACATAAGCTAAAAAGGCTTCGCACCCGCTACTCAGCAAATGGCGAACCTGTAGAGCAGAAATAAAACTAGACAGCTCCACTCTCCAAACTCCCTAAATATAAAAATGGTTCGCATTCAAGAATAGCAAACTCCACCCTTTTGTTGTGGAAGCAATCAATAGTGGCGTGATACTTGGACAGCCAATTCATACCCAAGATAACATCAAAATCATGCATATCTAGAAGAATCAAATCAGCTGCTAGAGGAAGCCACTTCACCTCCAAAATACACATTGGATAGGACACATCAATCACACTAGTGGACCCCGTGGGCGTGAATACAACCAAAGAAAAATCAAGAGTCACGGGGGAGGGTGTAATACAGCCAGCCAGCCGAGGGAAAATAAAGGAGTGCGTGGACCCAGAGTCAAAAAGTATTGAGCAAAAAATACCACAAACAAAAAGTATACCTTCCACCACCTCATCTGATGCTCTGGCCTCGCTAGCAGACACTGCAAAAGCTTTACACTGCACTGCTGGCTTCGGAGCCCGAATCCTCGATGCCTGAGGGCACTCCCTGGCTCTATGCCCCACTTGGCTACAAGTAAAGCAAGCACCCGTCAACCTGGGATACGGTCTACCCTCATACATTTTCCCACAGTGCTAACACAAACCCACTGAAGCTTGAGAAGATGATGAGATCTAGCTACTCCTTTGTCCAGAAACTGGCTGCTTCAGCTTCTTGTATGGTCTCCCTGAACTAGCCCCAGTGCTGGCACTTGTCCTGCTCTTACTAGATGACCTCTTTCTAAAAACTTCTTCCTTTGCATGCTCTTGCTTGTAAATCAAGGCTTGATCTAGCACATCAGCATATGTGGCATATTTAAGGGTCGCCAGCTACTTGCGAATGTCATCCTGCAAGCCCATTAAGAACTTCCTAGTCCTCCTTTCTTCATTTTCAACCATGTAGGGAGCAAACCATGACAACTCTGAAAACTTGGTGTCGTACTCTGCCACCGTCTAGTTCCCCTGCCTTAGCTTGAGAAGTTCTTCCTCTTTCTAAAAATGGAGGCTAGACGAAAAATACTTCTCTAAGAATGCATCCTTAAACATCTTCCACGTAATCTCAGCCTCCGGTACACCCAACACTCTTTTTCTCATTTTCCACCAATGGTGTGCCTCACCTTCAAGCCGGTAAGATATAAACAACATCCGATCTTCCACTGGGCATCTGATCACGGCAAATACCCTCTTAAGGCTCTCTAACAACGAATTTGCCTTAAGTGGGTCAGGCTCTCCAAAAAATGCCGGCACTCACTCCCGAATAAAGTGATCATAAGCAGATGGCTCCAGATTAATAGGAGCATGAATTGGAGTCGGAGCAGGAATAGGGGCAAGATGTCGCTGCTCTATATTCTCAATGATGTTTGTAAGACGCCCCAACATATTCAGATACTCTGCCTCTCAATCTCGGGGCTGTCGGGGTGAGTCATCCCTTTGCAAACCTCGACGTCTAGGCAGCATCACCAACTTTAGAAGTCACCACTGAAAAAGAAACAACAAAAGATTGAGCCAAAGGTTTAAACGTCCTCTATGACAACACTAGATATGATAACACTTATACAATTAAAGAGAACATTCGAAAGGAGGGTACTTAATTATCCTAACTTTTTCCACGTTAACTCATTCGACCTTAACCCATACTACCCTAGGCTTCTGCAGAAATTCAGATCCATCCTAAGGCATCCCTTTTCTGATATCAACTGTGACAGACTAGACTATTTTTCTTAAATAACCTCCTTCAAAGATAGTAATAAACTAGTATTACTAATTAAAATTATTGATTCTGTAAAAAATTGGATAGAGTTCTGTTTGTAAATTGAGCATTTGCCAAAATATAAATACCTGTAAATCAACCCTGCACAATAATCTACAACAGTCCACAATAAAACTACAAGTCTAAATGCTCAACACACTACATAGGATCTAATCACCACATCATTTTAGGGTGGCACCGACATTATAACTCCAGCATAATGCCAGGGGGAAGGATGCCAACTAGGGACCTCAATCATAACCACAACAAGAAAGACCTATGGAAGCATAAAAACCACAATATATAGTGGAAATTGATCCATCGTTTATCCATACCAAACATCATTAATCACCACCATACATGTCTTATACAATTTACAAAAGTAGGACCAAAATTTTTGTTTCATACACAAAATTAGCTAAGTCCTAGTCCCGAGCCCTGTGTGTAATATCAACTATCTATCGCACTTCTATGGGCTACTCTATCTCGTCAGGCATCAATGTGTTCTCATCTGCAAGATATACAGCAAGAGTGAGCGTACAACCCAGCAAATATAATCATACATCACTAACTATAGCAATTAATAGGAAAAATAGTAACTGGGCAAGGGAAACATATAACTTGAATAAAAGGAAGCATGCGAGGGGAGGGAACATCTAGGATCATCTGGTTCGCATGTTTATTTTGGTTACGTTCATTCATTTTTATTACTATTATTAATCTTTACGGACTCGGGCTAGTAGATCGTACTGACCAACGATGTGAGAGAACGAGAAAAGGAATGTGTCTGCCACACATTCTAAAGTCGACTACATTTTAGGTCTACAGTACTCGACCATCGGCTACATTTTAGGCCTACAGCACTTCGCCATCTCAATCGTCCCATATTCCCCAGGGACCAGGGCAATCCTCGATCTTTCATAGTAGTATCCTAAAGCGTACCTTGAACGTCACCCACCCCTAGGAGTGGTCAGAGTATTCTTTGGGTTTCCACCGTGATGTACATGGAAAGCTAGAGGGTACTATCCCTATGAAATATGGTCCTAGTCTTAAGATTAGTCTTAATCATTTGAAGGAAAATCCACCATTTGCCAAATACCTTTTTCCAATCGAAAAATCACATTCTCATCATATATCTGCATCCAGGAGACCAAATCCATCATATTGCACTTTGTCGATTCCCTTTCATTTACTTGTTTGATTCCTTTCTTTCTTTCGGAACTTAAATCTTTCAACCATCATGTTCAACTCGTAAGAGAGTTTGGTTTTACTTACCTCCATTGGTCAAATACCACCTTATAGGCCTCCGGGACTCATTCCTTTGCTCCCGGTGCATGATTACACATTTCCAAGGCTTATAATTTGACACAAACAATTAGTCATAAGTTCCATCACAATTGAAGAGAGCTAAAGCATGCACATTTACCTTCCATTTTTGGGTGAACAGTGTCAGGCCACTTTTAGAGGGCTCGGACGCCGCAAATGGGTCGATTCTTGCGGAATCAGATGTCCGATCGATATATACTTACAATTGGGATGCGGGGTTTCATATTTTGAAGTCACTTCAACATATTATGAAGGTGGAAACATGCAAATTCCCCTTTTAATCTCGGGTGAACAGTAATAGTGCCCTTTTAGAGGGCCTGGACAATGCGAACGGGTTGAAACGTGCGAGATCGATCACGCAGCCGACATATATACACATTTGGGATGTGGGGATTCACATTTTGGGGTCAATTTAACGAAATAAGGTGCGAAAATGGAAAACCCCCAATTCCCGTAGGTTAGGGTTTGGTGGCACTCCACCGACCGGATCGGTGAGTAAATCGGATAATAAATTACACAATCCTTGGTCCCAAGTCACGGGTATTACATTTTTCATGGTTTGGGTGGGTATCAAGACGAAAATACCCGATGATAGCCGAAAAATATCAAAAGAGGAAAGTTAGTGAGTATGAGAATACTTACCTCGACGCGTGCTATTACTTTTATAACTTGCTCTCGAACGAATTTGGACTCTACGACTCGATCTCCTCCTTTCTCTCTATAAAACCGGCGCTCTCCCTCTCTCTTCCTCTCTAGAACGTTCTGGAAATGAGGGGAAATGAAGAAATGCAAAGCAGGCCGTGTCTTTATACTCGTCAGGGCGCTCGAGTGCCTGGCGAGCGAGCGACGAGCGCAGCTTGCTGCCGGCCTACGCTGGAGCGCGCACTGGCGCTCAGCAGGCAGGGGAGCTACTAGTTTTTTGCTCTGCGCCACTACATTTTGCGCTCGAGCCTGCGGTCGAGTGCACAACAGACGCAATCTGCTGGCAGCACTTCAACAACAATATCCCGAGATTATTCACCAATTTTTCTTCCAATGCGAACACTTAATCGTCTAATAAGTCTAGTATTATTTATTATTATGTTGATTGCCGCATGTCAATTATGTTTTTAGACTCGGAACCTCACAG
>JAOVVI020013470.1:0-11845 GCA_028571085.2 Nepenthes alata | reverse complement strand
AATTTATTCCACCGGTAGTAATGGTTTGGATGTAGTGACTCACCAATTTGGATATTTTATTAAGATTTATAATATATTTGGATATCCTAACATATCTGATAAATTTAATGGCTACACTCAAATTTAGAGGTGGTAAAATATAGTGAGTAACGTTACATATGAAAAACAGGGTACATAGATGGCCTAACATGTTCGTCTAGATCACATTTGATTTGGTATAAGGTTATTGAAAGTATGTATAACACTTTCTCAAATTAGTATTTTAATAATAAAAACTCAAATTTGGCATATAATTTGTATTTTCGTATAGATTTGTATTCAAATTTTGATTTGAATTTAGATTTAGATTCATCGATTTAATTGACACTATTTTTTGATTGGATATTTATTTTAGATTTGATAGATCATTTGAGTATGGAACTACCATTGATTTTGATATTGGATTCTCTCATACATTTGATGATTTGATTTTGTCATTGATGATTTGGATTTATATCTGTCATTTGATTTGGCATTCGTTGTTAGGCCCTCTTTAATTCATTAGACACGTTTATTTTTATATATGACATATGTTGAATTTTGAACTCATATTTTATATTTTATCCATTTAGAATAGAATATTTGGATTTATTATAGGAGTATGATAAGATCCGGTGCAGCGTCGCATTCTCTAGTAAGCATTATATTTCTCTAGATTTAGATGCTATTGTCTATGTATCGAGTTTTGCATGGATTTTATTTTGGGCTGTCTTTGATTTTGGAGTAGGGCGAATATAGTCCTTCGACCATGTATTGATAATATATGGATTTATTTTATTATATGGATGAGTTGTTGTTATCTTTTAGATACTTTTTTTTACGACTGTTTGAAACAAGTCATGATTATTTTATCAAAATGGTTTTCTGATTAGATCTTGTATGAGTTATGTCTGGGTCCATGTATGTTCGGTATGTTATATCCAATTTAAAATTTATTGATTTGTTATTTTGATTTTAATTATTTAATTATTTGACCAATTTGGTCCGATTTATGACATAATTAATCTCACACAGCAAAAGTAATTTTTTTATATAACTAATAAGATTGTCAAAAATATTGGTCTTCTCACAATCTTTGGTTTAATTCAAGAAATAATTGTACGTTGAAAATTGAGAAAAAATCAATTGGGGAATCAGACCATTAACTAAGGGGACTGTCTCGATACTCGCGTGAGTTTGAGGCTGAAGAGGTTCTCATGATGCACGCCTAATGTGGCGCTTATGCACGGATTGGATAGATTATATGCGTTTGAGCCTTGTTTGGGGTTGAAAGCCTTATATAAGCCTCGAACCTATCATCTGCAAAATAAAATTAGCATTTAGCCCAATTTATAGGGTTAAATTTATGATAGCATACATGCGGTATTGAATAATAGTATATGACATTTGTTTATATAGGAATAAATATAATTCAAATTTTGATTATTTGCTTCTATATTGGTGAGACCGTACTGGCCATTAATTTATAAGAACTAATATAATTTGAACATATTTTTTATATTGTATTATAGATTAAGAGTTGGAAAAAATTTTGAAACCTTTACATATGCTATAAAATTTCATGGCCTTCATCTAAAATTGTATTATTGTCCTTCTAATATATTTTAATATGAATTATATATTTAATTATAAAAAATTATATACCTTACTGAGTAATTAACTCGCTTTCACTTTTATTTTTTTTGGCTAACCCAATTTAGATTAGCAGCTCGGATGACACTTGTAGGTAGGGATATTGGTTTAGAAGCTTTCGAGGATTCAGAATCATGAATCGGAATGACTTGACTGTTGTATTTTATCTCAAAATAGTAGCTTTATAATGTTTATTTTTGTTAAATTGTTCTATATCGATTTAGTTAGTGCGATATATTTGTCAATGATGTAGTTTAACTTCGTTTCTCTTTTTAGTAGTTCAGATAAGTTTAGATTTTGAGTACTTTTATTTTTGGCATGAGTGTATCTTTTTAATCATATTTCGATGTCATGGTTTGGTCAGTATTTTTAGTCATTTTTAAATATGACATTTTAGGCCCCATAATTTGACTGATTCTTTTATTTTTAGACAACATTTGATATCGACTTATAGTTTATATCCAATGGATATTTAGGATCGAAGATATGACATATCATGTTTTCAGCCTGAATAGGTAATAATTAAATAAATTATAAGTCTAAATAACATGTAAATTACTAAAATTTTATATATTCTTGAAATCGGATTTAACACACCAGTTCTAAAAATCAAAAAGCGAAAATAATTACAAATTCCAGCGAAACATAAGATCTATCTAAATTAATCTTATCCAATCTCGGGGATAACATATATTAGCCTGCTCGTATCTCAAATACTCGTAAGAAAAAGCGTCAACAAAATCTAAACCGTCAAAATATAAAATCTGTATAAATTCAACTAATATAGTAATCCCAAATATTAACAAAGTATTTAAATACATTATAAACCAAAGTGTAATTTTTAAAACAAATCAAATACAAATTTGAAGACAATATATATATAAACCAGATATTTAAATATTATCCGTCTGAATACTATATTAGTATCTGATGCCCTTTAATATGATGGGTTAGAAATAGGACAGAAAATGATATTAAAATTCAACAAGTGTATATATATATAGTAAAAAATGTGTCTACAAAATAGTATAAATTAACAAAAAATAATAAATTATATGTGAAATGTAATCCATCAAATGTTCTAACATGTTGAATGTTCAATAAAAAGTATAAATCTAATTTCATACATAAAATTTATAATAGTTATACAAATATCAAACGACATCAAAATATACAAAATCATTTAATATCAATTGCCGAAGGATTGCATAAGCACAAAATCTAATATCGGAGAATTTCGATGAAATGCATCAAAACATGCAATTCTCAAAGACCAAAATGTATCAAATGTCAAATATGATGCCTGAAAAATCTCAAAAATCAAAGAGATGCCAAATTTAGAATAAAGGATCAAACGATTAATCTTGAGGAACTGCTATGTAGACTCCCGATAATACTAGGCCAAAATATTACTATTTAAATATATAAGTGGCAGTCTATAAATTTTTTCCTATAGACAATATCAAATGCTATTTTTTTTTATCACTTGTGAATAATAGGTACAATCTTTAAATATATTTAATATATTAAGATATTTAAATATATTATTTTTATTTAATTTTTTATAGTAGTTATTAACAAAATATCAAATAGTGAACTCTATAACAAATCATAAGTTTTTCTTCTCAATAGAAAAAAATATAAATCAAAACTTTTTACCCTATAGGAAAGTATAAACTCATATAGAGAAATACCATATCTTGGTTCGAGATATTTATATGGAATACCATATGTAATGCCAAATATACAAATTGCATAACCTTTACAAATAATTTTAGATGTAACACATTATCTCAAATATTTACTTAATTTTAAAAAATAGATAAATCTTTAAATATTGGGTAAAATCCAACTAAATTCGAAACAATAGTGAATATCATAAACATGCAACAATATACAAGGTGGATGTGTTAAAGATGGCATTCATGTATAATAAACAAAACATGTAAATAAAATCCAAAGATTCTGGAATAGATTAAACAACAAATTTAAAAATATTTATTTTAAATATCTGATATGACATATCTATTTTTTAAAAGTTTTAAAATTTTATTTCTCATCTTTATCCATCTTCTCTCTCTCTCTTTTTTTTTCACAAAATAACCAAACGGTACACGGGCACATTTTTATAACACAATTGGCACACGAACATCAGAGTGGCGTGAAGCAGGCTCCCCTCAGTTATCTCAATTGTCTACAAGCGCTATGTCAGGTATGATTTAGGTGCTAATATTTTATTCAAATTGCACACAAGCGCCTAATCGACATGCATCAGGCGTGCGAATTCTGCTTCAAATGAGTGCAAGTATGAGACAGACACCTTTCAGGTATTGAGTCTGCTTTCTCAAATTTAAATTTTTTTAAAATTTATATCATATAATTATTTTTAAATTAATTTAAAAATTATATTAATGATGTCATAATTTATAAATTAAAGTTAGATATTTTAGGTCTATGAAAAGAGCCTCGAACAAAAAGGGTAGTATATATACTTACAAACAGAAAGCCAACTATTTGTTTAACCAATATAGGATAACCTGTCCTATAATATAATTTACAATAAAAAAGTGATCATACTGTTATTATAAGAACACTAACATGAAACTTCACATACAATTGTATTATTGAGTTTTTAGATCAAATCAACCAGTTCCAAATGTGCTACCCTTTGGGTAAAGCATAAGATTATTGTCCCACTTGCCCACCATTTTGCATATTTTTGATTTTTGAAAGCAAGCCTTTAATGAAGAAAGAGGAGACTATATATTTGCAATTCCAATGTGCAACAATCCATTTAATTACACATTCTTAAATGATAATAGTGAAAGGATTTGTTGTGGTGAAATGTATAATTTGGAGATGGTGAAAGAAAAATATATGTTTTAATTAGCTACAATTTAGACCATTTGTAAAAAAAAAAAAAAAAATAAAAAGTTGCACATAAAGAAAATTTGATTGCAAATAATGCAAGTTTAAACTAGTTATCTCACATGTAAATTATCATTAGTATTAATTATAAAATCAATTTATAAATAAAGTAACACCAATATGATGGTAAATAACAAACTCAATAATTAAATAATTATTAAGAATAAACTTTAAAACTTTTTAAATCAATCAAAATAAATATATTAATAAAAATTAACATATAATTCAGATAATATAAATATATTAACTCTTACTGAGTGACTATCAACTATTGACCTATACCAAATGACTCATTAAAATTGGGCCCTATAATTTGCATCCAAGTAATAGATAATGAAGATAGAATAATAATTTAATTATTTGATATAATTGATATTATTCATCTATTCAATTTATAATTTTAACTAATGGATAAATATGAAAATATTTTTACTAAAAGGATCTTAAAATAACTCCCATAATTGTGTTTTAATTATTATAATAAATGATTATAATGAAGAAAAAAAGAAAAAAATAGGAATATAAATGCACTTGGATTACATGTAGTAACTTTGTTACTCATCAAGGCATTAAAATTTATATGGGGAGACAAAAGTGTATGGCTATCAACTCCATAGTTATAATAAGATATTTTACATAGTTTACAATTAAACTAAAATAAAATAGAAAATAAGAATATAATTTGAAAAAAAAATTAGAATAGCTTTTATAATTTTTATGCATATAATATAATTTATATTGGGTATATATGCATATATATTCTTTTTAATGGTCTATTTACTTGAAAATATAAATATATATAAGAAAGGAAAAAGGTTAATAGAAAAATGTTTTTATATTTTTGAATGTTTAAAAATAAAAAAAAGTTGTATTAAAAATTTAAATAAAAATATATTTTTTTTGGGAAAGTTCTTTTTTCCCCTAAACAAATTTTAAATTATTTTATTTTTATTTTTTAAAAATTCTCACAAACATTGAAACTACAATCAATTTATGGTTTTTGTTTTGTATGCTGCACCAACACTGTCGGCAGCCAAGGACAGTACAATCGCCATTCCCAACTGATTACGACTCAGATTCTTCGTGCTTATCCATGAGAGCGAGAGCGAGCCAGCGAGAGAGAGAGAGAGAGTATTCAGTATTCAATGCAGCGTTCAAAGGGAGAAGCTGTGAGAAACAGAAGATCAGCTCGGCACTCCTGAAGTAGACGATCGAAAATGACCATGGTGAGAGACTGAGGAAGATTTATTGAAAATTCAAAATGTTGATTCAAGATTATTCAAGTTCTAATAAGCTGTTGAAGACCCGAGAAACCCATTGCGCAAATCATTTCTCCCAACCAAAAGCACTGGATTTCTCTTCCCGGGTCTCCCTCAATTCTTTCAAAATCGTCACTCTCTCAGTCCTTATTCTCACAATCGCCGTCTTCGTCTTCCTTCGCACTACCGCTGATCCTTCCTCTCTCCTCTGCTTCCGCAAATCCCCACAAAAACCACACAATCGCTTCGATTTCCCCACAGTTGATTGGAATTCAATCGAGCCCATTGCCGATAAATCCTTTCCTTATACTTCATTTCGCTACGAGCAGTGGATCATCGTGTCGGTCTCCGGTTACCCGTCCGATTCGGTTCGGAATTTGGTTAAAATCAAGGGTTGGCAAGTGCTGGCGATTGGGAACTCGAAGACTCCTGCTGATTGGAGTCTTGAAGGTACTATATTCTTGTCATTGGAAGACCAATCTAAATTGGGTTTCCGAATTTTTGATTATTTGCCTTATGATTCATATGTTAGGAAGAGTATTGGTTATTTATTTGCTATTCAGCATGGAGCAAAGACGATTTTTGATGCTGATGATAGGGGGGATGTGATTGGTGGGAATTTAGGGAAGCACTTTGATTTGAAGTTAGATGGAGTAGATACATTACAGGAGAAAATTCTCAAATATACTAATGAAAACCTGAATCGAACGGTTGTCAATCCATATATTCATTTCGGGCAACGATCTGTTTGGCCTAGAGGATTCCCACTTGAAAATGTTGGTGAAATCGGCCATGAAGAGTTCTATAGTGAGACATACGGTGGAATGCAGTATATTCAGCAGGGTCTATCTAATGGTTTGCCTGATGTCGATTCGATTTTCTATTTTACTAGGAAAACAGGTTCCGAATCATTCGATATTCAGTTCGATGAGCATACCCCTAAGGTTGCTTTGCCTCGGGGTTTAATGGTTCCCTTGAATTCGTTCAATACAATGTTTCATTTGAATGCATTTTGGGCAATGATGCTGCCAATTTCAGTCAACTCAATGGCTTCTGATGTTTTTAGGGGTTACTGGGCTCAAAGGCTGTTGTGGGAGATTGGTGGCTTTGTCGTCGTTTATCCTCCAACCTTATACCGACATGATAAAATTGAGGCACACCCGTTTGCAGAAGAGAAGGATTTACATGTCAATGTTGGTAGTTTAGTTAAGTTCTTGGTTTCTTGGAGACCGAAAAAGCAAAGGCTATTTGAAAAGATTTTGCAACTAAGTTATGAAATGGCCAAAGAAGGTTTTTGGTTGGAGATGGATGTGAAATTCACGGCCTCTTGGCTTCAGGACTTGCTTGCTGTCGGTTACAAACCGCCTAGACGATTGGCATTTGGTTTTGATAGGCAAGGATCAGACACCATTAATGGAGAAAAGAGAGCATTTGTTCCTCGAAAACTTCCTTCGGTGCATCTTGCAGTTGAGGAATCGGGGACTGTTAACTATGAGATCGGTAAACTGATTAGGTGGAAGAAGAATTTCAGAAATGTTGTGCTCATCATGTTTGTTAGCGGGTCTGTTGAGCGTACTGCTTTAGAGTGGAGATTGCTTTATGGCAGGATATTCAAAATTGTGATTATTCTATCTGAGCATGCCAATGCAGATTTATCCGTTGAGCATGCCTCCTTAGATCAGATTTACAAGTGAGTTGCTAGGAAGATAAGTTCTATACTCATATACCCTCCTCCCTTCCGGCAACCCTGTCAAAAAGAAAGAGAGATTCTGAAAGGAAACGTGGAAACCATGGATGAAAATATCAGTATCAATATTGATTGTTATTGTGTCGGTATTGGCATATTAGACAATTGCATTGGCATTTGGTGTATTTGACACAATGATTTTGTGAATCAAAACTTGAGAAAAATATCGGCTGATATTTTGCATATCGGCTGATGTATCACCATATATTATGATTTCATCGCTATATTAAAACATACTGATACTAGCATTTGTTGTCGTTGTATCGATATCACCATATTAGGCGATCATATCAGTATTTTCCGTATTTGACACAATGTTTTTGCCAATTAGAATCTAGGGGAAATATAGGTTGATATTTTGCTTTTTGGCCGGCATATCGCTGCATATTATGATTCCATTGCGGTATAAAAAAATATCAGTATTAGTCACGGCTATATCGATATTGTCATATCAAGCCATATATATATATATATATATATGTATATATATGTATCTGATGTATGTCATAAATGTTTTTAAATCAGAACTCGGGAAAAAATATAGGCTGATATTTTATATATCAGCCTAGATATCGTCGTGTATTGCCATTCCATTGCGATATAAAAAAAAGGACTATTGGTATTGGTCACAGATGTATCGATATCACTATATTATCCGATTCATATTGATATTTAATGTATCTAACACCATGTTTTAGGAAATCATAACCTGAGAAACTATAGCCCGACACTTTGCATATCTGCTGACATATCTCTATATATTGCAATTCTGTTGCAGTATTAAAAAAATATCAATATTGGTCACGGCTATGCCAATATTTCTATCGTGCAATACAATTTGGTATTTGATGTATCTAATACAATGTTTTTGCGAATTAGAACATGGGAAAAATACGGTCTGATATTTTGCATATTTGGTGGGATGTCACTGTGTATTGCGATTCCGTCTTGGTATTGGAAAGTATTTGTATCGAAGGGCCGATATTGATGTATATATCGATTGATATTTGATACAATGCCGGAGACATATGCACTCAGAACTGCCCTTTGATCTGCATCAGATAGATTAGGATTCTTTTCAATCTTTTTCCATCTTTAAGAGGATAACTAGAAATCAATCTTGTCGTTGAAATCTGGATAAGTGCAAATTCTTATGGAAGACTTTAAGTGGAGTTCAGTCGAGCAATTTCGGCCTCTGAATGCAACCTCACATCCTGTTGAGAAAGGCCGGCATTTCAAACAAGCTGTGAGCTAGACCATGTAGAAAATGGACACAAATGAATGAATTAATGAAAATTCTTATTTGATTCAATGAGAAAAATCAACAATTTTCAGGTAAGCTGTTACTTTTTTTTATTTTTATTTTTTGGGTTGAGATGCTTGGCTTCTGTATAGCTTTTCAGGAGATCTAGTGATCCCAAAAGGTCCAGGAGTTGGCTAAGCACAGCTTGCTTGCTCAAGTTTGAAGCCTTATAGGAGCAGCATAGATATAAATATCAGTCAATATGAATTGATATTGGCCCATAATTTTGATATTTTTTAACATTACGATAATATCATGATATGTTATTGTGTTGGTGAATATCATTCGATACGGTCTTATTAGTTAATAATTTTTAATTTTTTTTTTGATATATTTGATACCGATATGTATTGTTTGATACTTATATAGTTTTGATAAATGTTGATATCAATATTTTCATCCATGAGGACCCACCTCGGATTGACAAAGAGCTAAATGATCAGAAATCTCAAGAGAGAAGGGTCTTTGATGGGACAGGAAGCTTCATAACAATGCTTTTAATTATGCAGGTATCTGCCGAAGATATTTGAAGGGTACCCTACAGCTGAAGGGTTTCTGTTCCTCAAAGACAATACCATTCTCAACTATTGGAATTTGGTCCAGGCCGACAAATCCAAGCTGTGGGTAACCAATAAGGTACGCTGAGGATGAATTTTCTGTGTTTACATTAGAATAATTAAAGGTCTGCCCTCCATTTGATCCTCAATCTTGTCCATCTGTCTATGAGAATTTGAGTATATTTGTCAGATATATTTCCATAATTTTATTTTATCCTAGAATTAATTGCAATTTTATAATTTTATTTTGCCCTTTTCATATTTTGGGTCGCAGTCTTTTATGAAATTACCTTTATTTCTTAGTTAAAATGGTAACTTATAGTCTATCATATTTCATGAATGATTTTAGGAGGATGATTGTTGCTTGATTGTCTTTTTTCAAAATTTTATTCTATATAAAAATTATTGTAATTTTGTATTTCATTCTGGCATTTTCAAATTTTTAATCATCGCCTTTTAAGGAGTTATATTTATTTATTAGTTAAAACAGGAATTTGTGCCTATATAAAATATCTAATTTTTATATTTTAAGAATAATATTATGAGTATGACTTATGTATTGTTATCTCTTTCTATAATTCATTTGTATACTAAAAATAATTATAATTATGTAATTTTATTTTATTAATTTTATATTTTAGGTTATTTTTAGAAAGTTTCATTTATTTTTTAGTTAAGTTAGGGGTTGGGATCCTATTTGAAAAACCTAATTTTTATGTTTTACTGTTGATATTATGAATTTGACTGTTTTGGCTTAATTTTCTCTCTCCATAATTTTATTACATACCAAAAATCATTGTAATTTTATAATTTTGTTATGTTGTTTTTATATTTTGGGCTTTCATTTTTTTAAAAAGCTATATTAATTCCTTAGTTAAGTTAATAGTTGAGTGCCTATCTAAAAAACCTAAATTTTATATTTCATAAATGATATTATAAGTATGACTATTGTTTAATTGTTTTTTTTCATAATTTTATTATCTACTTGAAATCATTGTAAATTTATAATTTCATATTATTATTTCTATATTTTGGGTTGTTGTCAATTAAAAAGATGTATTAATTTCTTAGTTAAGTTAGAAGTTAAATGCTTATATACAAAACTTCATTTTTATATATCAATGATATTATAAGTATGATTATTGTTTAATTATTCATACCAAAAATCATTGTAATTTTGTAATTTTATTATGTTATTTTTATATTTGGGCTTATTTCCTTTTAAAAAGTTGATATTTATCTTTTGATTAAAATAAGAGTTGTATACTTATATAAAAAAAACTTAATTTTAATGTTACATGAATACTATATAAGTATGGCTATTGCTTGATTGTCTCTTTCCACAATTTTGTTCTATACCATGAATTATTGTAAATTTGAAATTTTATTATATTATTTTTCTGTCACATTTTAGGAAGTTATTGTCTTGTCCCAAAATCCCCATCCCATAATTTATTCTTAATCAAATTATTATTACTTAACTAATTATTTCTTTAATTAATCATCTGGACATAAACTTTTATGTGGATGCTTCGTCCGACTATATTAATTATAAACTGAGTCCATACACAGGATCCAAATAGTGCCACGTATTAAGTGGCTCTGACACCGACTCAAAACGTGACGTCTGATCATACGTAAGGAGCGATATCTATCTAAAATATAATTAGAGGATATTAATTTTTGCAGAATCAAATCAAACACCAAATTCTGATACCCTACGACCAATTATCGGACAATTTGGTCCAATCATATACCACAACAATATAATTCCATAATCTGCACATTATTTTATTAACCTTTAAGTTGCTGCGTGGCACTCAACATAATTTATTCTGACACTTTAATATTGTTCAGAATATCAGAATATACATAGCTGCTGCTCGAAATATAACACAAACATTACACATTGTTTGAAACCTAAAATACAACTGTTTAAAGGAGTTAACTACTGTCCGGAATCCATAACAACATTTAACAGAGCTAAATATTCATAAAACTATAACTAAGCTTTTTGAACATTCTCGGTCTTCGCTCCTACTCATTGACAAAAACTCGTAAGGGTTAGTAAAAATAATAAGGGAGTGAGCCAAAAGCTCAATAAAATACTATATAACAATAAACCTATACATACTTTTGCATTAAAAATATATCGAAAGGATCAATGTATCTGAATTTAATAATATGTCATAAAATTCATATAAGTATATATCCAACTTAATGCAGATTTTTTGGCTTATTCTTATAATGTTTTTTCTTAGTCTTAGACATTAAAATAGATTCAAATTTTATTTTATTTAAAAATTAATGCTAGTAGACCTTACTAATTAAAAGAGTGGACAATCAAAATTCGGTTTGTGTATAATCTTATATAACCAAA
>JAOVVI020013465.1:0-11847 GCA_028571085.2 Nepenthes alata | reverse complement strand
TATAACTAGAATTTGAAAAATATAATTTATAGAAATTATCTATGAAGTTTACTGTTATCTATTTATCTATTTATATTGAAAATTATTTGTTCTATAAAGTCCATGATTATATACATATCTGTATTTTATAAAAAATTATCTATTAAAGTCTAATACTTAAGTTCAAGGAGAAAATCATTTTCTCCTGGAGTGAGAAAATCAAGAAAAAAGAACAATGTATTTTTGTGCAGAGTTTCTAATATGAAATATGAAAAGTAATCATGAAATTGAACCAATAATTTTTATTCAATGGGTAATATTTTTTGACATACATTAGGATATTATAATGATAAATCGATAAATTGCTTCTAAGCCACGGAAAAATTTTTGGTGACTAAGAAGAACTATGGCCCCATATATCGAAATTAAAGGTATACCGTCTACTAAGGGGCATTAAATTCGAGGTACGTGGGCAGTGCCTTAAACTGTGTGGAATAATATTATCCTTTCATCGATTAATCTGCTCCGTTAGCTAGTAAGGCTTACCAACCCTAATTCTCAAAAATAAAAAAATTTCTGCATATTTTAAAGATTAGTGGAATCAAAAATAAATAAAAAAAGTTAAATATATTCTGAAAATGTATTTGATCATATTTTTATATTGATGTATCTGCATTATGACTATATTCTATTCCTTCAATTTATTTTAAAAGTATACTGCATTACCTTTTATTATATTTGTACATTGTTAAACATTTGACTTACTCACATGTTATTTTTCTTCCCTTCAAATGAGTACGAGTTGATATCTAATGAGGAAGAATAGAGGTCTCAGGTTACTAGCCTTTCGAAGATGATTTTGTGGATATATGTATGTGATGGAAGAATTTTTTATGTATTATGGTTATTTTGATGACACTTCTGCAATTTAGTTTCCACTAGGTATTGATATTATATTTATATTTTTATAGGTCACTATGATTTGTTTTGGTACCTAGTGACATCTCTCTGATTCGACGTTGTATCTCAGCGGTATGACATTGGAGCCACGAATATATTATGACAGTATTCGGATCCTGTGCATGCTTAATTACTTTGTATGGTTGATATTTATTCAGATTTGTATTTAGTTATTGACAAATATTATGTCAGATGGTATTTAGTTAATCCGATCCGTCATAGATGTTATCAAAAAATGAGATATATTAAGCTTGATCTGAATCTTATGCGGAAGCCTAGGTTAAGATAAGTTAGATTGAACAAGTAGACAAAGGTGTAGGTTAATTAAGTTAGGTCGGTTAACTAGAACTAAGGTAGGATCACTAGTTATATTTGATCTTATAGTATATAGTGTCCTAATTACTGTTCAAATTGTGAACAAACCCAAATTATTCTTATTTCAGAAAACGTATTAGCAATGGTGAATAAATAGAGAACCACACGTGGTGGCCATCCACAAGAGTATTTGAATTTGCTCAGAAGGATAGTAGATATTATGGAAGCTATGGGGCAGCAAAACCTAGCTTCAGTTCCAATTTCGGCTCCAGTTCAAGCTCCTACAAATCTTAGGGCATCTGCTTACAAACGATTTGTTAATGAAAGAGTCCTAGAATTTCTAGGTAAATCGGATCCAGTAAAGGTGGATACGTGGTTCTAGCGGCTCAGGAATGTGTTTGAGGTTATCCAGTGTCCAGAAGAGGACAAAGTTTTACTCGTCACGCATCGTTTGGAAGGTAAGGCTCATCATTGGTGAGCTATGAAGAAAATATCATTGAGAGTGCCCGAGAATAATATCACCTGGGCTACGTTTGAAGCTATATTTATGGAGAAATATTTTTTTCTAGTCACCGTGAGTAGAAAGAAGAAGAATTTATTTGATTGAGGTAAGGAAACTGGACGGTAGCAGAGTATGATGCTAAATTTATGAAGTTATTTCGATATGCCTCGTATATAGTGAATAATGAAGAAAGAAAAGCAAGTTAGTTCCTGTAGAGCCTGAGGGACAATATTTGCAAGTAGTTGGCTACGTTGAAATTGCCAACCTATGGTGAAGTATTGGATCGAGCCCTGATCCATGAGAATGAGCTCGAGAAGGAAGACTTCTTCAAGAGGAGAATGTCCAGGTGAGGTGGTGCCAGTACCAGTGCTAGTACTGGTGTGGGTGCTAATTTGAGTGTGGGCATGAGAAAATTGCTGAAGAGAGTGAAGCAGTCTGATGAGGAGAAGAAGGTCAGTCAGCCCGTCTCGACCTCATAGACTTCATCTAATCCATGTCCACATTGTGGAAAGTTGCATGAAGGTAAGCCTTGCTACAAGTTGTTGGGCGTGTGCTTCAATTGTGGACAAACGGGGCATCTGATTAAAGATTATTCCCATCCGAAGAGGGCCCTAGTGTCTAAGCCCACTATCTCAGGCAAGTCATATGCAGTGACTACTAAGGAGGCCAAGGCATCAGAAAGCATAGTGGAAGGAACTCTTTCTATTTACGGTGTCTTCGGTTCTGTGCTCTTTAATTCTGGATCCACCCATTCTTTACCCCAATTTGCATGTCATCTTGCATCGTCTTCCAAGATCCTAGATTATTCTTTGATTGTCTCGATATATACGGGATCATCTATTATTACAGATATTTTATACCCAGGGTATGTTTTTGAGGTGAATAGGTTGTCATTAGCAGCAGACCTGATTCTATTGGAGATGTGTGATTTTGACATGATTTTTCGGTATGGTTTGGTTATCAAAATATCATGCCAATATTGATTATTTTCATAAGAAAGTGGACTTTGTAATTTCGGGATGTGAGCCCTCTCACATTTAAAAAATTTGACGGGTGGAAGAGTCTTATTTTATTTCGACTCTGCATGCTCAGCATTTGTTGGAGAACGGGTGTGAAGCCTATTTGGCGTATACCAACGTGGTAGAAAGCCATAATGTATCAGCCAAGGAGATATGGGTGATGTGCGAGTTTGAAAATGTATTCCTAGAAGAATTGACTAGCTTGCCACCACACCGGAAGATAGAGTTTGAAATTGATCTTGTACTAGGATTAGCACTAATTTTGAAGACACCCTATCATATGGCTCTTGTTAAGTTTAAGGAAGTTAAGCAATAATTGCAGGGCCTGTTGGACAAGGGTTTCATCAGACCCATTGTGTCGTCGTGGGGTGCACCAGTTTTGCTTGTGAAGAAGAAAGATAGGACTTTTCGGCTATGTATGGATTATCATGAGCTGAATAAAATCACAATCAAGAATAAATATCCTTTGTCGCGGATCAATCTTCGATTTTACCAGTTGCAAGGAACATCTATATTTTTAAAGATTAATCTTCGATCAATATACCACCAGCTAAGGATTAAACATGAGGATATGGTGAAAACGACGTTCCGGAAGAGGTATGGCCACTATGAATTTCTTGTTATGTTATTTGGATTGACGAATACTCCTGCCGCTTTTATGGATTTGATGAATCGAGTTTTTCAGCCCTATCTAGATAGATTTGTGATGGTATTTATTGATGATATTCTGATTTATTCAAAAGAGATATATAGAGCATGATATGCACTTGAGAACCGTGCTCCAGACTCTCTGAGAGCATAAACTATTTACAAAATTGAAGAAGTGTGAGTTCTGGCTCGAAGAAATTCTATTTTTGGGCCATATTATTTCTAATAGAGGTATTTTGGTAGACCCGAAGAATATTAAAGTTGTGATTAATTGGTGTCGACCGTGACTAAAGTTTGGCGTTTCCTGAGTATGGTTGAGTATTATCGGAGATTTGTGAAAAATTTCTCTCGTATTGATGTTTCACTCATCCGGTCAACAAAGAAGGAGGTTAAATTTGACTACACAGAAGAGTGTAAACGAAGTTTTCAGGAATTGAAGGATCGACTTACCTTTGTGCCAATTCTGACTATTCCTGATAGTTCTTGTGGTCAAGAGGTATACTGTGATATCTCTAAGATCGGCCTGGGTTATGTTTTGATGCATAACGAAAAAGTTGTTGCTTACGGGTCTCGACAATTGAAATTTTATGAGAAGAATTACCCAACCCATGATTTAGAATTAGCCATTATAGTTTTCGTGTTGAAGATTTGGAGGCACTGTCTGTATGGCAAAAAATTTCTTATGTATTCTGATCATAAAAGCCTCAAGTATTTATTTTCGTAGAAGAAGCTGAATATGAGGCAACGGAGATGGATGAAATTTCTATAAGATTATGATTGTGAGATCTAATACTTACCAGGAAGAGTTAATGTGGTCGCAGATGCTCTCAGTCGCCAAATCAGTTTTGTGGCGAGGTTACAGATCAAGAAAATGGAGATGCTAGATTGCTTAAAACATTGTAATATCCAGCGATATGTTAAAGGTAATAAGATAATGTTGTCTTATCTGCAGGTGTAACCGGAGATCCTCTAAACGATTAAGGAGAAGCAAACGAATGATCCATTTTTTTATGGATATCATTAGAGATCTTAATCGAGACTCCAAAGTTGATTTTAATATTTGTAACGATGGAGTCTTAAGATTCTGAGATCATTTCTGTGTGCCGGATGATAAGGAGTTAAAGGAAGAGATTATAAATGAGGCATATCAAACCAGATATACTATTCACCCTGTAATTAATAAAATATACCAGGATTTGAAAAAGATATTGTGGTGGATGAATATGAGAAGAGAAATTGTGGCATTTGTTAGTAGATGTCTTATCTGTCAGCAAATAAAGGCTGATAGGAGGAAGTCGTGGGTTTGTTACAACCACTACCCATTCCGAGTTGGAAATGGGAAGACAGTACAATAGATTTTGTTATGGGTTTGCCAAGGATCTCGAAGAATCACGATGCAATCTAAGTCATTTTAGATCAGCTAACAAAATTAGCTCATTTCTTAGCCATTCGGATGACATATTCTCATGATCGGTTGGCACAACTGTATATTAACAAAATTGTTAGATATCATGGTATGCCAACATCTATTATGACCGATCGAGATCCACATTTTGTCTCTAAATTTTAAAAAAACTTACATCGAGAACTAGGGATGAATTTAAAATTTAGCATGGCTTATCATCTTCAAACAGATGGCCAATCTGAATGGACCATCCAAATTCTAGAAGATATGCTCAGGGCATCTATGATGGAGTTGAAGGGTAATTGGGATGATCACTTAGCTTTAACGGAGTTTGACTAGAATAACAGTTATCAAGCAAGCATTGGTATGGCTCCGTTTAAGGTCTTTTATGGTTGAAAATGTCAATCTCGTATTCATTAGGAAGAGACGGCAGATAAATGACTTCTGGTGCCTGGTGTTATTTGGGAGACATCGGATAAAATTCTATTGATCCACAGAAGTTGAAGACAGCCCAAAGTCGACAAGAAAGCTATGCTGACCGAAGAAGATTGGAACTCAGATTTGAAGCCAGTGATTCTGTTTTCTTTGAAGTATCGTCATCGAAGGGAACATCTAGATTTGGTGCTAAGGGCAAGTTGAAGGCGAGGTATATTAGAATCTTTGAGATTTTGGACAAAGTCGGGGAGGTTTCCTATCGCCTAGCATTGTCGCCAAATTTGGCCAATGTGCATGACATCTTCCATGTATCGATATTGCGGAAATACGCCCATAACCTAACGCATGTTATTGAGTATGGGCCTCTAGCTATTAATAAGGATATGTCCTATGCGGAAGAACCTATACAGATTCTATATTGAAGGGATCAGATTTTGCACAAGAAGACCATTCCGCTTGTGAAACTACTATGGAGGAATCATTCTCACGATGAGCCTACATGGAAAAAAGAAGAAAAGATTCAAGATAAATATCCTCATTTATTTTGAGGTATGTAGATACGTTAAATTTTGAGGATGAAATTTTATAAGTGGAGGAGGATTGTAAGGTACCGGTTTCTAAAACATTATAATTATGAGTATTTAAAATAATAAATCAAAAGTAGGTTAAATGTATATGGAAAAATAGAAATCATAAGCAAAATGGAAGAGGGAGGAAGAACGCCCGAAGTGCACCTGAGCGGTGCCCAGGACGTAATTTTCAGCAGTGCGGCGCCCGATGCACTCTCAAGCAGTGTCGTGGACATGATTTCCATAATTGCCACGCTCAATGGATGCTCGAACTCAAACCGGGGTGCAATTTTCAAAGTAGGACCGCCTGAATGACACCCAAGTCGTGCTCGAGCGCAGCCTACTGTGTATGGCCAGGCTCGAGGGGCGCTCGACTGGCACTCGAGCGCTGATTATCCTTATCCGATTATTTGGATAAGTTTTGCCATTTTTAATATTTAGAAATTATTATATTAAAATGAAAAAGAAGAAGGAATCAGCCAATTTTTTACGAGTAAGAAGGAGAAAGAGAAAAGGGGAGAAAAGAGAGATGGGAGAGAAAGTTAGAGAAAGAAAGTGGTCTTGGGTTTGAATCGAGCCGTGTCCGAATAAGAAAATTTATAGATCGGGTTAAGATAAGTGTACTCTATACTTTATCTTTCTATTGTTGCTCATTCTTGTTCGTCCCAACGGGTATTATTATTTCGATATCCCACTTTATTAAATTCTTATCAATTAAATTGTATGTTTTACTGTTCTCTCATATTTTTATGAAGAAGTTTCATATTCAAAGGTATGTATTATGATTTATGTATTTTTAATCAGTTTCTGGCTACTGTTTAAAATCTATAAATACGTCTAAAGTTACCATATAACCAAAATTTGAGAAATACGATTTATGAAAATTATCTATGAAGTTTACTGTTATCTATTCATCTGTTGATGTTAAAAATTATCTGTTTTGGAAAGTCTATGATTATCTATATATCTATATTTTATAAAAAATTATCTATTAAAATCTAATATTTAAGTTCACAAGAATATGAAAATATATATATGTATCTGCAAGAATATGGCAATATGTATCTGTATCCAAAAAATATGAAAATATAAAATATGTATCTGTATCTACAAGGATATGAATTTATAAATTTGTATCAAGAAATTAAGACTCTATAATTTGTTGTCTGTTATTGGTAATTTTCTCCCGGAGTGAAAAAATAAAGAAAAAAGAACTATATATTTTTATGCAGAATTTCTAATATGAAATATGAAAAGTAATCATTAAATTGGACCAATAATTTTTATTTTAACGGGTGATATTTTCTGGCATACCTTAGGATATTACAATGGTAAATCAAAAAATCGCTCCTAGGCCATGGGCTACTAGCCCTGATCCTTTAGATTGTGTGGAATAATATGATCATTTTCTTTATTGGTCTGCTTCATTAGCTAGTAAGGACTACTAGCCTTGATCCTCAAAAATAAAAAAAATTCTACATGTTTTAAAAATTAATGGAATCAGAAATAAATATGAAAACTTAAATATATTTTGAAAATATATTCGATCATATTTTTATGCTCATATATCTACATTATAATTATATTTTATTCCTTTGATTTATTTTAAAAGTATACTGCATTACCTTTGATTATATTTGTACCTTATTGAGCATTTGGCTCACTCGCTTACTGTTTTTATTACCTTCAGATGAGTACACGCTGATACCCGCTGATGAAGAATAGAGGTCTCAAGTTGCTAGGCTTTTGAAGATTTTGTGGATATATGTATATGATGGAAGAAATTTTGATGTATTATGGTTATTTTGATAACACTTCTGTAGTTTAGTTTTCGCTATGTATTAATGGTTATATTTATACTTTTGTAGGTCATTATGGTTTATTTTAGTACCTAGTAATATCTCTCTGATTCGACGTCGTATTTCGGCTATATGGCGTTGGAACCACGAATATATTATAGTAGTATTCGGATCCTATACATGCTTGATTACTATGTATGGTTGATATTTATTCAAATTTATATTTAGTTATTAACGAACATTATTTTAGGTGATATTTAGTTAATCCGGTCTGTCACACCTTCGATTGTATAAGTATACCTTTTTAATATCTATGGTTATATAAAAAGTATTATATGAAAAATTACAATCTCAATGAATATAAAACTTGCAGAGTTTTAGGATAGTTTATTCCCATTTGATATTTATTTCACATTGTACATAAATTAAGCTTCATTTTCTTGAAAATAGGGCTCAATGTTTGATTATCATGAGAGGCATTGCTCGAATTTCAAGCATTGTTTTGAGAAGGCTCAAAAATCATGACTAACTTATTTGTATATATTTAGCTTGTAATATTTATAATTAATGGCCTTATCAGTAGAGATTGTAGTCCAAATGGACTTAATATCGGTTTCTTGAGTATTAGAGTCTGGTGTTTGATTGATGGCAAGTGTAGAGGACTTAAGTGGTATATATTTGAACATTGAAGTGTTAGTTTTTAGAATTGGTATATATTTTAGGTGGGAGACTTAGGACGATGATTTCTAGAGTTGAGCTAAGTCTAGAGGACTTTAGTGGACCTAATGAGAGATTCTAAACATTGAGTACTTCGATACTTCGGAGATTACTCTGATCATTTTCCATTAATGAGTTTATTTGTGCTACCTTTGATTGTATAAGTATACCTTCTTGGTATATATGGTTACATAAAAAATATTATATAAAAGTATTATAATTTTAATTAATATAAAATTTATAAAATTTTAGTATAATTAATAATTATTTAATATTTATTCCATATCCTACTAATTATGACATTTATTATTTCATGGAAGGATGCTTGTAGTAAAGTACACATCATAGATATGATATCCAGAATATTACAGCAAATGATGCAGGATTTGCTAGGGGAGTGCTCTAAGAATATGAGTTAGGTATCTTCAGGAAGAGTCTTATAGGGCCATGTGTCGTCACCTACTAAAACTTGTGAATATCTGGATACTTATATTAAATATTTAGCCAGACGAGAGTACATATATTAACCTTTGATGTATAGTTACAAAATAAGATCCAAAAAGGCTTTTGTAATATCTCGTTATCGATGAGACCTTGTGAGATAGATCCAAAAATTTCATTAGATGGGTTCATAGAATCAATAAGAATCAGATTCAAGGAATCCACGATATTTTATTGATATTTAGATTCTAAAAGTTCATGTCGTTTCTATTAATATTTGGATCCGAGGGATTCTCTTTTTGTTAATTTGTTGAGACCGTTGATTCATGTTATAATTGAGTTGATGAGCTCTCGAGTAATATTGTTTTTGAGCACCATTGTTTCTGTTATTATTTTATACTTGTTTATATTAATCAACTCAAAACGTTTATCATTGTTACTACTATCATGTTGTTGAGTATTATTATTTATTGAGCGTTTAACTCATTTTTTATATTTATTTAACTCTATATTAGGGTGGAACGATTAGTTCTAGTTAGAAATCACTTTTGCTGAGTTGTTTTTAAGTTGAAGTTTCTAGAGCCTAGGAGTCCATTTATTTTGAATGGAGTTCTATTTATACTTTCTAGCCATGGTTATTATTTGAGAGTTATTTTGAGGCTGCATTTCTCTCATTCTTTAAAGTGTCTTGCTGACATTTTTTTTTTTACCTCGACATTTGCAATAACCTTAATGATTATTGATGTTTTATTTTGAGGTATTATTTTGTGATGATGGAAATTTTGGAGAAATCATGGTGATTCGGCCAACAGCCGGGTCCAAGTTGTAACAACCTTACCATTAAACCCTGGATGGAACACATTCTTTGACCATATCATACGACTGTGGTAGGTTGGACCCTTACTCCTTAGGCCTCCCGTCCTGCTCACTGTGCCCACAAGATTTTTAGGCCACTACCAACCATGTTCCCATAAACTGACCGACCTTCCCCTAATCTGCCCTCCAGCAATTTCAGGAAGAGATCAAATGTTAGACACGGGGTTCCTGTCCCTCGGCTTTTTGTGCATCGGACAGGATTGTCATGGGATGATGCCATTTGGGAGGATGAAGTCTTTATCATCAACCAATTTCTTAGACTTCCATCCTCGAGGATAAAGATGATTTTAGCAAGGGAGTAGCTGTCATGACCCTTAGACTACAATAAAACAATAAAGGATGCAACCAAATGATGGTCAGCTAGAATGACAGCCAATTAGTCGCCATCTGTCACTTCAGCAGCAGCAGCTGCAGCCGCCTTCAACACATGATGCAGCGTGTCTATGAACGGTTTTGGCTAACTCATGTGTAGTTATAGATTTGTTACAAGTTGCTAGATGAAGTTAAGAGTGAGTCATTATCCGTGTAATTAAACCATGCTGCATGAAAAGTCTTTAAATTAAGTGTTCCATGGTAATTCAGGTATGTTGTTAAATTAATAGAAATTCCAATTGTAATTCCCTTCAAATCCCCCTGAATCCTCCTCCTTCACTTCTGCCTCTGTCTGCTAAAGTTCCTACTCTTTTCCTAGAGGAATTCCACCCCTCCTCTCCTTGAAATCTACTACAATCTTTTAGTGGTATGTTACAGAATAAGAATATGATCAACAAACAAAATAACAAAACCAACAGGTCCAAGCTACAAAAACTCGACCAGCTCCATCAGCAAACAAACCCAGCCCAAGCCAGAAAACCAAGAATAAAGCATGTTGACCTAAGTTAACCCATGCCCAAAACTACAGTGGAATGAAACACAACTACCTAAACTGCAATAAACAAACCAAATAACAAACTGACCTAATATGAAGTGTTGCACCCCCTTGAAAGGAGTGCATGTACATCACACCTCCTACCGCATTCACTCGCTAGGAAGAGGGCATTATGAGGATGGCCAAATCCTAAAATCACCCAATCCAAAACACATTAGACCCAAAATTCGGCTCAACCTATTTCAACCCAAACCCAAACAGCCTCACCCATTTATTTAGGCCAAAACAAAGTTAACCTGAGCCTGAATAGCTCCGACCCCAAATGATTGATAACCACCAGATTGCCACTTTGCACAAACTCCAGATAAGACTCACTTTTGGCATTCGGGATAGAACCTTTAAAAAATTCATAGCTATCCTAGCAAACCAGATCTGAAGCCCATTAATACAAATAAATAACAAAAATTACTTATTTCAAATTGAGAGTTCAACAAGATAAATATGAAAATCCATACATGACTATAGGTCTCGTTTAGAATTCTTGGAAAGTAAAAATCACAATCAGACATCTCAAGATATCGTTAAAAAGGAAAATATACAATTCCAACTTATATTCAGAAATCCATGATCACGGACTTCAATTCTATAAGTTGACCTAACAACTTTAAGTAGCAATAAAACAACAAAAAACAAGTTTGAAAGAGAATATAGTGTGGGTGTGGAAAGCAGGCATGGAAATGAAGAAAACTTCTCATAAGCTTCTAGTTCTTTGGGCCAATGTCTTTGAGAGCACAAATCTGTTCTTCTCCCATAGAAGACATTACAGTCACAGCAAGATCTTTCCCTTCAGCAAACCCTTCTTTAATCTGTACACATAGACAACACAAGCCAAATGAACAGATTCCCTTTATGCATAACTATTAATGTGTGACTGTAAATAGTTCTCAATTACAATTACCATGATATGCATGCATAGAGAAAGCATTTGCTTTTGGGAAATTAAGGTAGAAAGTGCATAAAGAGATGCTCCGAAGTACCCAAATCACTCTCTCTCTCCTGCCAGCGTGGTCTCTCTCTGTACCGGCACAGCTTCTCTCTCTAACCCACAACGCCACTTCGCCCACGAACGCCGCTGCCTTGCCCACGAGTCTCCGCCGCCTTTGCCTCCTCTCTCGGCCATCAACCTTCCCTAACGAGCTTTCTGTTGGTGTCACTCTCTTGTGGTGTTTGTGTCCGCAGACAAATGGACGCGGACGTTTGGAGAAATCCTGGAACGTCCGTCCTCGGGGGTAGCTGGATGAATTGGACGAGGAC
>JAOVVI020013463.1:0-11848 GCA_028571085.2 Nepenthes alata | reverse complement strand
AAGTACGAACAAGTTTCTACACTCATGAGGCAGTACTTAAAGAGTTGCACACGTATCAATGGCTTTTTTGAGAAACTCAATCCAAATAATATCTCTAAAGATTCTGCGAGAAGGCTAGCCAACTAATTTGATATCGGAACATATTCTCATGCAATGGTACAAGTTTTAATAAGTTTACGAATAAATAAAGTCTAATATCAATATATTTTGTCTAAGTATGTTGGATAGAATTCTTAGAGATGTTTATAACACTAGTGTTTTTACAAAACATAGTCATAGTGTTTTGATTAATGTTGTAATTGTACAATCTTTGTTTCATCTAAAGTAGTTGGGTGTAACAAGCCCTAGCTGTGATATACTTGGATTCGACAGTTGATAAGGATATAAAATATTGCTTTTAACTTATCCAAACTACCATGTTGGATCTAACAAGGAAACATTCAAGTAATTCACTCTTTTAGTTATCAGTATTTTCACCCCAATTTGTATCAAAATATCCAGTAAGATCAAGATTTGTCATGGGATTATCAAATACCATAATCGACAATACCTTTAATATAACGAACAATACGTTTAATGACACTCAAGTGCAATTCCTTAAGGATAGCTTGACATCGACATACACAACTATGCTAAAAAAGAAATCAAGTCTACTCGCAGTTAGGCAAAGGAGACTACATATCATGCCTCTATAAAGTGTTTGACAACACACTTTCCTAATAGGTCAAAACCTAACTTAGCAATCGTGCTCATAAATGTCCTAATGTGCTTTTTATTTTCTAACCCAAATCTCTTAACAATATATTTAATATATTTGAATAGAGATATAAATATCTCATTTTCAAGTTGTTTATTGTGAAGGCCAAGAAAGAAAGTTGGTTCACCAATCATACTTATTTTAAATTCATAATTAATACACTTAGTAAATTTACGAGTTTAATAATCTAATGTAAAGAAAAACATAATATCATCAATATAGACTTGAGTAGTAAGAATAAATTTTTCATTTTAGCTTGACAAATAATATTTTTCAACTCCATCAATAGTTAAAATATGGTCACTGAGATAGGAATTCTGACCCTTATACCAAGTTCTAGGAGCTTGCTTAAGATCATATTGGACATTCTTGAGTTGGTACAGTTTATTTGAAAGCAAATAATCAACAAATCTCTTGGTTGTTCCACATACTCCTCTTCATGGACAATGCCATTTATAAATTCACTCTTAACATCCATTTACTATAACTTAAATCTAGTAATGTTAGCTATTAACAGGAGGATTCTTATGGATTCAAGTCTAGCTGCAGGAGCAAAGGTTTTGTTAAAATCTATTTCTTTAATTTGAGTATCTCCTTTGTCTACATGACAAGAATTATTCCTAGTCATGATACCATTCTCGTCTAGTTTGGTTTTATATATCCATTTAGTGCCAATGTCATTAGTGTTTTTAGACCTAGGGACTAATTTCTGAATATCATTATTAATGAATTGATTAAGTTCTTCATGTATGATATTTATCCAACATTCATTGTTCAGAGTCTCTTCAATCTTTTTAGGTTCAATATGGGAAATGTAACAAGTGAAGGCTAGTTGATTGAGAACTATTCGACACAGCCTTATTTCCTCATCTGAATCTCTTACAATGTTGTCTTTGGAAGATTTAATTTTACTCTAGGCAAGACCTCCCTGTATATAGAGTGTTGTTCCCTTCTTCAATACTATTCGATTTAGTAATAGATTCCTTACTAGATTCCTCGTCATGAGGAACATCTTGGTTACATTGCCCTTTACGATTTTGCTCCTTTGAGAGATCCTCTACAATAATATTGACAAATTCATAACAATTAGTGTACAAAGATTGTATACTTTATAGGCTCTACTAGTTTGCAAGTATGCCAAGATATTAATTGTTGAGAGCCTATTCAACTTTTTTAGGTTCAATGAGGGAAATGTAACAAGTGAAGGCTAGTTGATTGAGAATTATTTGATGCAGCCTTATTCCCTTATCTAAATCTCTTACAATGTTATCTTTGGATGATTTAATTTGATTCTAGGCGAGACTTCCCTGTATAGAGTGTTGTTCCTTTTTTTAATACTGTTCGATTTAGTAATAGATTCCTTACTAGATTCCTCGACACGAGGAACATCTTGATTACATTGCCCTTTAGGATTTTGCTCATTTAAGAGATCCTCTATAATAATATTGACAAATTTCATAGCAATTAGTGTACAATGATTGTACACTTTATAAGCTCTACTAGTTTGCAAATATGCCAAGATAGTCTTTATTCATTTTTGAGTCAAACTTTCCTAGATCTTTCTTATTTTTCATGATAAAATAGCTACTCATAAAAAAGTGAAAGCAATTAACATTATAGCTTTTTTCTTTCCAAAGCTAATAAGGAATTTTATCCATTTTGGGTCTCAAGTATATCATATCAGTGACATAACAAGTAGTACTTAGTGCCACTCCCAAGAAATGCATAGTGATATTTTTATTATACTTCATAATCCTAGCCATTTCATGAAGTATCTTATTTTTTCATTCAATGACTTTGTTTTCTTGAGGAGTAATAGTAGAAGAAAACCTGTATTTGATATTCTCTTAATCACAAAAGATATTAACAAATAGAGTTCTTAAACTCTTTTCCATGGTCCCTCCTAAGTCTAACAATGAGAAAATCTCTTTAGTTTTTAAGATCTCTAAAAAGCGTTTTGACAAAATTAAACGTGTTTAACTTTTTTTCACAATAATTATATTTAATAATAAATAGAGTAGTCATTAACAATTATTAAAATATAAATTTTCCACCAACACTCTTATTCTAAATGGTCCCATAAAATCTATTTGTAAAATCTCTTGAGGTCTTTTGGATTGGATATCATTTGTTATTTTGTGATTTGATCGGTTTGCTTTCTAATTTGACATGGACCACATATATAGTTTTTAGTGTTCATCAGTTTGGATAGGCATTGAATATTATTTTTTTAAAAAAATTTAAACATATATTTAACGTTTAAGTGATTAAAACGCTGATGCCACAATTTGATAGCATTAACTCTAGATAGGCAGCAACCCATCACCGATCTAGGGATAACACTATAAAATTGTTGGGTGTTCCCTTTTCTTCTAACACAATAGATCCCCTAGCGTCAAAAATACATTATTTATCTTAAAAATCTAAATTTAAATTATTTATTATAAAATTGACTTATACTTTAAAAGGGTTAAATTTTAGACTATCAATATATAAAACATCACAAAATTAGACATACTAAAAATTGTAACCTTTTTTTACCGAGAATATGAGTCTTAGCTTTGTTACTAAAAACAATTAATATATCAAGGTAATCTGTAAAAGACGAAAATAGGTGTTGATTACCAAATATATGCCTAGAGCAACCACTATTGAGATACCATATGGGAGTGTTTTGTGCCTTTAGAGAAACATGGATGCCTTGATAAGCAATGTTTCTATTTTAGATGGGAAGATAACTCTTTTCAATCTACACTTTTTTTCATGAATTAACTTCCTTAACCAATTTAGTCACTTTGATATGATTTAGTTACTTAATTCATGAGAAATCATATGGAAGATTACCTTTAGAGCAATTGACTCATAGGTTGGTTGTCAAATACGTTCTTTCTAATTATCCCATTTGATTTTTATTGGACGAAAACACGACTTGTATTGTTTGTCTCAGACAGGGAGGTAGTAGGAACAAAAACAATTTTAGGTATAACCGTAGCATCTGGCATGCCTTTGTTAAAGCCAAATTCTTTTTTATTTCTAACTCTCTATTTTTGGTCCAATAAGTATTTTTTTGTCCCATTTGAAAAGATTTTGAGATCAGTTCTAGTCTTATTAGAATAGATACGAGAGTCATAATGTTTCACTTAATTATTTATTGACCTTTTTATTCTTTCTACTTACCTTTAGCATATTCAATTTATATATGATATCATTTTTTTCTCTTTTTCCGGATTCAATGAATTTCTTATTAATCAATTTGTTAATTTTTTTGACTTTTAAACACTCCCCCAAAAAGTTAATTATAGGCCTTTTGAAGACCTCCAAAATTTTTTTAGACTCATTGTGATAGTCTTCAAATTGTTCTAATTTCTTTGCATATGTCTTTTTCATAATTGATAACAAAAGATATGAAATCTGTATAATTTACCTTATTTTGTTTTGGAAATCTTTTATTGTTAATCTCATCATCTTTATCATCGGTCAAAGAAATATCTTTTATTTTTCATTTTATCTTTTAAAGTTAGGATATTTAGTTTGAGTAAGGATAAAGCCATGACGTTCATAATCTTTCATCAGTTGAGGTTTTTTTTCTCGTTCCTTAGCTCTATTTTATCCTTCTTTTCATTTATTTTAGAAATGGCATTACCTTTTTATTTTTCATATTTTCTTTTGTTGTTCCTAAAAATGTTTTTAAAGTTTCTTACAAGTATCAAGTATTCTATATCTAACCAATCATCAATATCTTCCTTAATAGTTTTTTAGACAATAGATTTATTTTTTTCTAAATTAGGGTAAAGTATATTCATAGGTTTATAATGAACTCATAAGCTATTCAATTTAAACATTGCCTAAGTTTTTACATTCTTCTATAGTAATTACCCTAGATCTAAATCATTCAAGATGAGATATCATAACTTTTCGAATAATTAAATATTTTAAAAAAATTTCACCAAGATTATAGTAAAATTTACAATGCCGTTTAATTTGTTTATGATTTATTAAATGTCTCATCATCATTTATTTTAATTTGTTAAAATTTTATTATTAGTATTTGTATCTTGGAGTTATTTATAATTTTGGTACCTTCATAGTAATTTCATAACATTTTCAAGCTTATTTAGTGTTTTCACGCATGAATATTCATTTAAAGTCTTCTGAAAAACTGATCATAGAAATAGCCTATAGCTTATTATTATTCTAGTTGCATGGTTCTAATTTTTCTTTAAACCATATAAACAATATTTTTGTTTTACTATAGTATCTATTATAATATGGGAGAAAGTTCAATCAAATTGAGAACAATATCAGGCACATTTTTTCTATATAGATTTGAAAAATATTCTCGTACAAACATGTTAGAGACATTTGCTAATTGACATATTATGTGACCATATCTCATTTTGTATCATTGTCGGGTTCTGGGTTGTCGAGATTCAGTATCAACATATCCACTATGTCTGATACGCCCTCCAGTCGCTCGAGCCCGTCCGAAGCCTTTGTGCTCGCTACTCGCTCGACCCTAAAAATCAGAATGGACTCCGCTCGCTGTGCGCTGCCGCCGCGCTCGAGCCCAATATCAAGAATGGTCCCCGCTCGCTGTGCGCCGCCGTGTGCTCGAGCACACGAGGGTTTCTCTGAAAACCCTCAGTGCGCCTGCCGCACACTCGATTTGCGCTCAAGCGCCGTGGCAACGAGCTTGTTTTTAAATGCAAACTTTGAACCCTCTATAAATACTTTGCTTATAATTTTGAAACCCTAAGGACTCTGGAGAGATTATTTTCGTGCTCCATTTGAGAAGAAGGTTGTTCATACTCCTTTAATATTACTTCTCTTGAGAAAATCATAAGCTATGAGATTGATCTTCATGTTCAAATAAGTTTTTTCATTACCTTCTCTTAACCATTTAAACACTTTCTTCTACATTCGTTGGAGACGTTGGTTCATTGAAGAAGCTGACTCGATCGTGTTCGGCAATTCAAGTGGCTTGAGAGGGAAGATTGATGTGAAGACTGGAAGGTGTCTGATTTTGTTACTGCGGGCAAATCCAAGGAGTTTCTTGGTAGGGATCACAAGACGAGAGTAAGTCAGCTAGATTTTCACATCGTTATCACCCGGTCTGTAAGTTGATTTCTATAGTGCATTGCTTCCCTAGCCGTTGAAGCCCGGAGAATTTTTTTCGATTACCGTGGGTATCGAGTTTTTCCTTCATCATAAAAAATCGTGTCTTTTTATTACTGCTTATGCTCATTTATACTTTGCATGATTGTTAGTATCATTGGCATCTAGAACTAATATCATTTACGTGTATTGGATATTTATTATTTATTACTTCCGCTATATTTATTGGGGTCAAAACTTGATTGTACACTGTAGCACATAAAGTATTTTTTTCAATATGTTTAGTGATGTATTTTAGTTTAGTTTATTTTTTGAATAGTAGCAGTTGATGCTCTGAGTTATTTAGACTATGTTCTTGTTTGTAAGATGTCATGAGTTATCAGATGTAGTGATATTGCATACGGTTTGAGATGTCGGGTTGTTGGTTGGTCTGACTATTGGATTAACGGATATCAAAAATAGCTTATAATATATATTTTAGTAGATTATATACTCTAATATTATTTTGGATAGGTATAACTCCTTACGTAAGATCTGATATTACGATTTGGGTCAGTGCTAAAGTCATACGATGACATGGCACATATTTGGATCCTATGTATAGTATATTTTATTTTATTATAGTCGATCGAGATATCGATATAAAATTCACGTCAAAATATTATTAGATAGTAAATTAATTAATTAATAATTGATTAAATATTAATGACGAGATCAGGACTTGAAAAGTGACAAATAAAAGTGGTATCAGAGAAATTGTAAGGAGATGTGTTATTCGGTTTGTTTTCGATTTAAGGATCTAATGTGATTAAAATTTTGTGATAGGATTAAAAGATAGTAGGATAAGGAGGCAATGTTGGACCTAATTCTCACCTTAACAGTATGGAGGAGTACTTGAATATTATGGCAAGGATGGCGGAAGTGATGAAATCAATGGGTAGAGGACATCATAACCTAGAGCCAATCCGAACAAACCCAGGGACTACGGTGTACGATTGTTTCACTAACAAAAGGGTGTTAGAGTTTATAGGTGACCCGGATCCTTCCAAGGTGGAGATTTGGATCCGGAGAATTGAGAAAGTGTTTGCTGTAATACGATGCTCGGAGAAGGATAATGTGACGTTTACTTCTTGCAAGTGAGAAGGCGAGGCAGATCATTAGTGGTCCATAAAGAAGAGAGTTAGAGGCTTGAAGAATGTAGAGATCTTTTGAGACATATTTGTGGAGGCTTTTATAGACAAATACTTCCCCACGAGTCTAAGGGAATAGAAGGAGGATGAATTTGCTTGTTTACGACATGGGAACCAATCAGTGGTGGAGTATGATACCAAAATTACGGAATTGTCCCGTTATACCCTTCACATGGTTCATGATGAGGTAAGAAAGACAAGAAAATTCTTACAAGGCTTGAAGGACAAAATTCAGAGGCAGCTTGTGACATTGAAACTGAGGACGTATAGGGACATGTTGGATCAAGCTCTCTTATTTGAATGAGAGTTGGAATGAGAGAAGTTTTTTGAGAAGAAGACTACTAGTTGTGGAAGACAAAGTTTTAGCCAAAATTCGGGATCAGGATGATCACACAAGAAATCCAAGCAAACGGAAAAGGGAAGAGAAGTGCTGAAATTCAGGGTATGTCGAGCCCTCAATTAGTAATGTTTGTATGCCCACATAGTGGCAAATCTCATGGTGGAAGGCCATACTACAAGATCTTGGGTGCATGCTTCAATTGTAGCCAACTTGGCCACATGATCAACCATTGTCCTCATCCCTCGAGGGAAACAGTAAGGAAACAAAGTGTTTTGAGATGAGGTTTTCCGGTGATTGCCCAAGATGTAGATGCGTCACCCACGGTGCTGGAAGGTAAACTTACAATTTTTAAAACTTCAACATATGTACTTTTGGATTCAGGGTCTACACACTTATTTATATTGCAAAAATTTGTCTGCTATTTGTTATCATCTCTAAGGATCATGGATTTTGTATTAGTAGTGTTGACACCTATGAGATCGTCTTTAGTCACCGATATCATGTACCCTAGGTGTGTGGTTTGGGTCAATGGGTAGCATTGGTTGTAGATTTGGACTTACTAGATATGCATGATTTTGATATAATTTTAGACATAGATTGGCTAGCAAGTTATTATGTTAGCATAGATTATTTTCATAATAGGGTATATTTTGTAATCCTGAGATGTGAATCATTTTATTTACAAGGAGTATACTTATCATAATAGGAGTATAAACAATCCTCATAGATGATTTCGACTTTGCATACTTATCATTTGATGGAAAGTGGATGTCCAACCTATTTGGCTTATGCGAGCACAATTGGGAGTCATAATGTGTCAGCAAAGGATATACCGATGGTATATGTGTTCAAGGATGTTTTTCCAAAAGATTTATCAGAACTATTACCAAACCTGGAGATTGAATTTGAGATTGAGACCATATCTAGAGTGGCACCTATATCGAAGACCCCTTATCGAATGACACAATCAGAGCTTAAGGAGTTGAAGCAACAATTACAAGAACTGCTGGAGAAGGGTTTTATTCAACTAAGTGTGTATCTATGGCTTGCCTTGGTATTGTTTGTTAAGAAGGATGGGTCTATGCGGCAGTGTATAGATTACCATGAGTTGAATACGATCACCGTCAAGAACAAGTATTCATTGTCAGGGATTGACAACTTATTTAATCAATTGCAAGGGGCCTAGGTATTTTCAAAAATTAATCTTCATTCGGGTCACCATCAATTGAGGAATAAGAAGAAAGATGTGGTGAAGACAGCTTTCTGAAATAGGTATAGGCATTATGCATTTTTTGTTATACCATTTGGGTTGACCAACATCACTGAAGCTTTTATAGATTTGATGAATAGGGTATTATAGTCCTATATCGATAAGTTCATGGTGGTATTAATTGATGATATGCTAATATACTTGAGGAGCAATGATAAGTATGAGATACATTTAAGGATTGTACTTTACATGCTTCGAGAAAGAAGTTTGTCTACTAAGTTGAAGAAATATAAATTTTATCTTGAGAAAGTTATATTTTTGGGCCATGTCATCTCGAAGAGAGATATTTTGGTTGATCCTAAGAAGGTCGAAGTGGTAATTAGTTAGTGTCAACCAACAATGATGATAGAAGTCCGAACTTTCTAGGGAATGGCAGGCTACTACTGAAGATTTGTGGAGAATTTTTTAGAGTTTCCATTCTACTAACTCGATTAACAAGGAAGTTAAATTCAAACAAATAAAAGATTGTGAAAGAAGTTTCCAAGAGTTGAAGGACCGTTTAACGACTGTCTCTATTTTGACGTTTCTCAAATGATTCGAAGGATTTGTGATTTATTGTGACACCTCTAAGAGGGCCTGGGTGTGTTTTGATGTAACATAGGAAGGTGATCAGTCATGGGTTGTGACAATTAAAAATATAGGAAAAGAATTATCCAACACATGATTTGGAATTGGTGGTGGTAATATTTGCTTTGAAGATTAGGAGACATTATCTATATGGATAGAAACCCTTGATTTATTTGGATCATAAGAGTCATAAGTATATATTTTCTCAAAAGAAATTGAACATGAGATATAAAGATGGATAGACTTCTTGAAAGATTACGATTATGAGATTCGGTACCAATTAGAAAAAGCTAACATTATGGAGGATACTTGAAGTCGCCAAACAACAAGTTTTTTGCCTCACTTGAGGATCAAGGAGATAGAGGTCTTTAATTGTATGAGACAGTGTGCTATCAATAGGCACTCCTAAGGTAATTGAGTGATACTGTCCTATTTCTAAGTGCAATTGAAGATCTTGGATAAAAATAAAGAAGCTCAAATGGATGATCTATTTTTTGTGGATATCACCGAAGATTTGAACTAAAACTCTAGAGTTGGTTTTAGTGTTTGGACTGATAGAGTTTTGAGGTTTTGAGGACAGATATGTGTACTAGATATTGGAGAATCGAAAGAAGAAATTACGAATAAAACTCATCGATTAAAGTATACTATCCACCCGAAAATTAATAAGATATATTAAGATTTGAAGAAGATATTTTGGTGGAGGAACTTGATAAGAGAGATAGCGGCCTATATGGGAAGATATTCGATATGCCAACTGTTGAAATCCGAGTACACAAAGCCACCTGGCTTATTATAACCTATGCAGACTCCAAGCTGAAATTGGGAATATATAACATTAGATTTTGTGATGGGATTATCAAGAATGCCAAGGAATTATGATGCTGTTTCAGTGATTGTAAATTAGCTCATTAAATTGGCTCATTTTACAGCCGTGTGGATGACATTTTCTTGAGATCGGCTGGCTAGATTGTATATCAATGAGGTGGTCAGAGTGCACAGTGTGTCAACTTTCATAGTATCTAATCAAGACTCGAGGTTTATCTCTGAATTTTGAGAAAGTTTACATTATGAATTAGGAACAAATTTAAAATTTAGTACAACTTATCATCTTCAAATAGATAGATAATCGGATCGAATGATTCAGATTCTAGAAGATATATTAAGATTTTTGATTTTGAAAATAAAAAGTAATTGGGATGATTATTTAGAATTGACTAAATTTACATATAATAACAACTATCAAGCAAATATTAATATGATCCCATTTGGCACTTATATGGACGGAAATGGCATTCCCTGATTCATTGGAAAGAGGCCAGAAATAAGAGAGTTTCGGGACTAGAGGTCATTCAAGAGACTTCGATAAGATATGTTTGATTCGTAAAAGGTTAAAAGTTGCACAAAGTCAGCAAAATAGCTATGTTGATCGAAGGAGATCGGAGTTGAGATTTGATGTTGGAGACTACGTATTATTAAAAATATCTTTTTTCGAAGGGAATCTCGAGGTTTGGGATTAAAAGAAAATTAAAATTGATATTGATTAGATCGTTTGAAATTTTACAGAAAATTGATGAAGTAGCCTACATATTGGCTCTACCTCCAAATTTGGGAGATGTACGCAATTATTCCATGTGTCGATACTATGGAAATGTTTATATGATCCGACACACATCATTAAATATAAGTCGTTAAGGATAAACGAAGGCCTGACATATATTGAGGGACCGACTCAGATTTTAGGTAGAAAAGATTAAGTATTTCAAATGAAGGTAATTCCGTTGATGAAGGTCTTATGGAGGAATCATTCGTATAAAGAAGCCACATGGGAAAAAGAAGATGAGATCCAGGAGAAATACCTGTATTTGTTTCTATATTAAGGTATTTAAAATTTTGAGGACGAAGTTTTTATAATGAAGGAAAAAATGTAAGGCCCAAGTCCATATCTTATTGTGATCTTGATTAATTAAGATAATATAATTAGAATTAAGGTCAAAAGTTGATAAAAATTGGATCAAAAGTTAAATTTAGACTAAATCACATCAAGATGAGGGATGTTTAACCAGCGTTTGATGTGCGCTTATGCATGGAAAACAGACTACTAGTGCTTGAGGACGCTTCACCGGTGCCTAAGTGTGCACTAGCAAAATGTTCACGCTCGATGCATGCCAAATGGATACTCAAGCGCGAGGAGGTAGAATGTTCGCGCTTGAGGTTTGCCCGATTCAGCGCTCATATCACAAACCCAGACCAACCAAGTCAAATAAATAATTAATTAAATCTCAAATACCACTTAAACAAATTTCAAACCGGTTATGACCAACCAAATATACATCGTATCCCAATACAATCTGTACAAAATCTCATCTGATAACCATCCGGATAATAAAATTTAGACATGCTCCAAACAGTTGTATGGGAAAATAGCCAAATAATAATGACAACTCATCATAAAAAGATGGATCCACCATATGACCCAAAGGCCTACATTTGGCTGAATCCAAATTCCAAAAATAACAAAACTATTCAGATCTAAATGAATATAATACTAACCAGAAATGCGAAGCCGTCCTGAAACTTGATCTACTACAATGTGGGCCAAACTCGCT
>JAOVVI020013462.1:0-11848 GCA_028571085.2 Nepenthes alata | reverse complement strand
GGTAGTATACATATATATTTATAATGTGCTGGTAGTATGTATGGGTAAGTTTGCTATATTTATAATAATAATATCCGGTTAAGTGATTATTCCTGTATTTTATTGATGAATTCCGGTAGATTATATTTTGCGTTAACTTTGTTGGTGTGCGTATATTTTTTTAGCACTCTATGGTTAAGTTCAGGAAAGTGTATAAAAATATTAAAGTATTGAGTCAAATGGGAGGCTACGGATCTTTAGTGTAGTTTACAATTTTTCAGTACTGAATTCATATTGTGGAGGTTGAGGTTATTTGGACGGACGCTTATAATCATGTGAACCAAGTATATGAGATATAAGTAGATATCGTACCGAAGTGGTGTTGGGTTTGACTTGTTGATGATATGAGTCTTTTATTCCCAAATGGGCGTGGATCAGAGGATCACACAATTATGTGAAGGTTATCCAATGGGGTAACGAGAATGTTTGTATGTGTGGATTAAATACGGTACTTGTACACTACAGCTAGCAAGTATCATGAGACCATAGGGTCACTTGTCAAACTTGCGGGGATCGGAACCTCGAGGGTTACCCGACTATGGGTTGGGTGTGTGGATTGAAGGTTCACAGTGATGTATAAGGTCCAATGAGACTTTCGTGATATCTTGTATAATTGAGACCTAATTTATGAAGGGTTCGATGGAACCTATGTTATGATTGATACTCGAATTCGATGGAATCCAATTTGCATTTCTGATGATTTGTTGTCATGTGACATTTGAGTTGTGAATACGACAAGTTGTTGAATTTCGGATAGTTGTTGATTTATCTTATATAATTATGATGTTATTATTATCCGAGACGTTTTATTGCATTCTATTATTTTATTATTTATTTACTTGTTGAGCATTTGGTTTACCTTTGTGTTTTATTGGCTCCAAGAGTAGAAGTTATGACAGGTTAGATGAAATCAAGCTTTTGCTGAGGAATTTTGGAATAGAAACGATCTTAGGGTTAGAAGTTCGTGACAGGAAGCTCTAGAGTTAGTTCGATTGGTTGAGATTTTTATTTAATTATGTTATCGGGATTATATTCCCAGGATCATAATTTTATAGACATTTATTGTCTTTAGAAAATTTATTATGAGAATAATAATTAATATGTATTATTTAGTGATGTATTTATGAGGTTGTTTATGATATGGGTTTCCACGTGGCCGTTTTGGTTCGCGTCAGGTGACTCGGGCTCGGGGCTTTACATTTTGAGTTCAAATTTTAGTTTTGCATTTTCTGTTCCTAAGGTCTTAAGGCTTTTAATGGCAGTTTTTTGTGTTTTTGGTTGCTGTGGAGGTCAGGGATAGGTGCCTTGACACAACCTTATATGATTGTTTCCCTATAACATGGAGGCTACGGTTTTCTTTCATGTGGCAGTCTCTTTGTCATGCACAACAATGCTGTGTCGAATCCTCCCATGCCTCATAATGCAGGAGTGCCTTGCATTGACCACCCTTACAAAAATATTTGTGGTATAGTTATATTTATGATGGTGGTCCTCGCTTCGTGGTGCATGGTGTCATGATGATCATGACAATCTTCTGAACTTCCTTTTTCAGCGATAAATTGCTGATGCATTTCAATAAAACTCATGTCTTCATAACTTCAACTTAATAATTGTGTCTCCTCAGGTGTTTTTTTACGAAGTCAGAGGATTAGATTGCCATCTTAAGGGAAATTGTTTAATTTCATAAAGTGACTGTCATTCTTATAAATGGCAAAGAGAAGGGTCAAAAGGACTGCCCAACAATCTCTGGCATCATGCAGCAATGATACTGTTGTTACTGGAAAAGAGCCCCAAGTTGCAGAGGAGGCAGACAAAATTGGAGACCAGGAAGGTATACTTCCAATTCACTTATATATACGCATCTGTTCTCTGTTATTCAATAAATATGTAACTAATTTCACATTTACAATTTTTTGTAGGATTGGATGTCTTCTAGTGCGCATATTTAATAGGCTTTGTTTTGTAGTAGAAGGCTTCATTGAAGCAAAGAGAAGATTACTATTATAAACAAATTCAATTGACAAAAATATTGATTACAGGTGTGTTTCACTAATAGGAGGTTGAGGTTGGTTGTTGGCTTGTTGCTGTTTGGGTAGAGTTGTTTGGAAAACTTTCAGTTCAAAAGTATTGCTGACATATGTGACATTTTGACTTTACTAGTAGAGTAAGGTTTACTAGAAAGGGGCAACCTTGTATAGGCATCTCAAGGATTGGAGGCTCGTTTCTATTTATCCAAATTAGATTGAATTGGGGAAGAGATTCTTACCTTAGGACTAGGTTCATGATTTAATGTTCTGCTAGCCTAAACCTTTGGATATGTTCTATAGAATTGATATCAATGGCTGCACAAAATGCAGTAAGATTCCTTGATAAGGTCATTCATGAAGTCTCTTTGGTAGAGATGGTGGTATTCAGTTTGTTCTTCATGAATCTGCATTTGGCTTGACTGCTAGAAAGTTTGACTTGGCAAATGGACACAAATTTCATTATGAATACAGTGGTGGATATAAGGATGTTGTGATCGTTCAACTACTAGCCCCAAACCTAAATAAACAGAATTAAACCAATAAGAATGAGATATTCAATAAAAAGCTGTTTCACAGCATTGAGGTTCAATTGATTATACTTCTTCCTGAATTAGGTCAAAATATGGCATAGATAGCAAGGAATTGGCATAATAGTATTTTGTTAATAGCAAGTTCTCTATGTTTTTCAAACTCTTCAAATTTACGAAGCTATGGAAACTGTGTTTGGGGGGAAAAAGCAGAATGTGGATTCTGTGGTTCTCAATTTACCAAACGTCTTTATTTGCAATTGGAAGGGGGGTGGATGACCCAGATGTTCATTTGAGCCTCCGAAACACCAAACATTGCCTAAATTTTATTTCGCTGGGAATTTACCACCATTTAACTCTTTTTGAGTCAAAAAATTCTCTCTCTCTCTCTCTCTCTCTCTCTTTTAAGATTATAAGGTTTTATATATAGTGTGATCATATTGCCAATAAGTATTTTTGGTTTGGAGGCTGGAGGATGATGATGTATTGTCTAATAAATGGTGAGCATCCATCTATTGTTTGGTCTTTTGGATGAAAGAAAGATAGGATCCATCCAACCTCTGTTTCTTCACAATTTTCATATTATATTGTAAATTGGTAAGGATGCGAGAGAGATTGGAAGGAGATCTCATTAGGACCAGCAATTTAAAGAACATATTCTGCTAGTAGAGTTCAGCAGTGTAAGATGTGATAAAAAACATCTGATTAAAGTTACTCATCCATCCTTTCTTCCAAACATCAGGATAGATGAATCTAATACTTTTCTTCTTCCTCCCTTCTGTACCCTTCTGTCGATCCTTGCTATCATACATAATGTTAGGAGAAACAAGTGAGCGATTATGAATCTAACAACTATTGGGCTCCAAAACCTCTTTTATGGCAGTTGGCTTATCAAACAAATTCGAGTATTCTATTATGCTTCCAATTTCTTCCTGACGTGTTTGTACAAACCGCAGCTGTCTAACTCGCTCAAAGAAAATAGATATTACTAGGTAAGGGTTGTTCTATACCATTGACAATGTTGACAATAATAATTTGCTATAGTAGTCATCCACAATGGAGATGTTTGGACAAATATATGTTAAAAAGCTTCTCTCAAACTTTTGTAACTGATTTTTAACACAGGGCTCTGCATCCGTTTGGGATATTTCTTGGAGTTAATATAATGGAGGTTTAGTGTAGTTGGTAAATATTGATTTATATGCAAATTAATAGAGGCATTTCAGACTTGTATCATACCCATACCAAGTCATGTTCCTCTGGTATGCACTCTGCATATTGAGTTGTACCATATTTTATAGTTGTGCAGGGCTTGCTTTTCAAGATGGACTAAAATTTTTGTTGGATATATCCATCTTTTATAGCTGAACGTCAGATTGTCGCAATTAGGGCTATTTCTGACATGGAGATCGAACATTTGCTTACCCGAGTGCGTTTGCTTCGTTCGTACTTCAGTGAGAAGCAGCTTCAGCTCCCAGCTCTGCAATTTTTTGAGGAAAATCTTCCAAATCTTTCAGTTGTTCAAAACAGGAAGGATGAGCAGTTTGATTTACTGTGGAAGGAAGAAGGTGACAATTTAGCAGTGAATAATGAAGAGACAAGAGACTTCCATGCCTCTGTGCTACATCACATGACAATGGCTTATCCAGACTTATCCGCTGCAATGCCTTCTTTTAGTGGATTAGAGTTTTCAAGCAAAGCAGGTAGCAGGAAAGTTTTCTTGCATATATGCATAAATTCTCTCTTAGAATGTGTTTGATTGATCAGTTAAATGACTGCTGACAGTGAAGACAAGTCTCCTTGGCGCTGATACTCTGCAGATTGGGAAATATGTATGTTCTCTTTTAAATTCCATGATTGTTGGATGCAGTATTTCAGGGATTGTTGCACCTCACCTCATCTTTGATTGTTAGGCAAAATTTCATTTTTGACTGTGTTTTTTATTATTCTTCCCTTGATCAATACGTGATCTAGGTAGTCTGTATTTGGAGATATATTTACCGATGGCTTAATCTGCAATTTGGTTTTTGCATTTCTGTAATTTTTTGACCTGCAAAGAAAGAATACTTATGCCTAAACCAGTCTCTCTTTTTTTGGCTTAAATCTTTCCCATGTATTTGCATTTGCATTTGCATTTGCATTGGCTTAAGGATTACATTTGCTTATTATTATTTGCAATTTGTTTAGCATACTTCCTATGCAATCTAAATATGAACACGAGATGCCGGAAGGGCAATATTTTATTTTTGCATTTTAAAGTGTTCTCTATCTTTTGTAGCTCATGGAGGAACCATCGGATATGCAGATGTTTGGGATGCAAGACAGTCTTCAGACTCCTGGGGTTCGTAGCTACTCATTTGCACTTTCTTCTATTTCTGTCTTGCAACTTGAATTTTGGCATGAAGTTCTTGCACTGTTTGTCGGAAATTAGGGAGTTGTCAAGAGTGTTTCGATTTTAAAGTTACCTCATATTCTCAATGGTGATGATTTTGGCACGGCCAAGTTATATGGTTAAGATTATAAAATAGATTAACGACATTTTAATATCTTATCATAATCCTAGCCATCCATCCTCGCCATTGGTGATGACAGACACTAATAGAACCTACGAAACTAGTTGTGTAATCCTCCTGTTGAGACAAGGAAGTGCAGCATTACATGCCAAAATGTGAAAAAGAGAACAACAAATTATTAAGTTTTACTAAGAGTGTCCGGCTTTATGAACTTTCTTGGGTCATTACGATTGATTTTGTGCAACGTCCCTTTCTTTCATATTAGATCAAGTTTTTATATTTTACCATTCCATTTTTCCGTTCAACATAAACAAACTTACATTTCGTAATCGGTCCTTCATTTGGCATAAATTTGTAGTGCCCAACCAATTTAGCTGTCCATCTCTCCTCTTATTTTTTATGGATGTAACCTAAAACTCTTAAAAATAAGGAAAAGTGTTTGGGTGAATGGTGATTCAATGATTATTCCTTAAAAGTGGCTGGTATGATGTGCAGGTAAATAGCCAAAGGTTGTCTGTAGGGATGACTCCTAAAACTCTAAGGCTTCCTAAACATGGCGAGATGCTCCTTTCTGTCCGGGGATCGCCCCTTGGCATCTACAAAGAAGATAATATGGAAGCAATATGCGGTATGCCTTTTCTTATTGAGTTGAAGCTCCTTGTTCCTTATTTCCATGATCCAGAACTCCATGTAGCACCATTGGGACATCCATAAACGCAGAAGCAATTGCCATTTTAGAAGGAAGAGAAATGTTTCCGTAGACACCCTTGCGACACTCCCTGCCATTGGGGATGTTTTTATACTCAAACAACGGTCAGAATTAAAACTTTGGTAGATAAATGAAAGAAATTGTATCAATTGATTTAAATGACTATTTAATCTTCACCATTTTTTTAACTTACCTAGGGTTTTTCCCATAGGACAACCCTAACAGCTCTCATGTATGAGATGTTACCTCATTCGAGAGTAGAGTGTTTTAAGGACGTCTAGCATCTCCTTAACGTCACTTCATACGGAAATCATGATGAAAACTATACATCTGGATCGCTTTTGAATTTTATCTCTCTCACTAACAATGTGAATTCTTTGCCCGTTGCAGAGTCGGGATGAGGTTGCCGGCTTTGAAAGAGCTGAGTAATGGTGCTTCAAGAATCATCAATATTTTTGAGTTCGAGGTTGATTACTTCTAATGTGCCTTCTTCTGTACCAAACTCTACTGTTCTATTTCCATGCCCTTCACCGATCAAACTTTGACTTGCCATTGTCAATGGAAACAGCAGGTTTTCACTATCATTTTTTTATTTTGTTGAAGAGAAAGAAGACGGGGAAATACACATCGACGCCGTTGCTCATTGTGAACTTTGCCTGCCAGGTCGATGATTGGGAAAATTACTAAAAAACTTTTTAGGTGATGTGATATTTAATTAATTATTTATTTTTATATAGTTTATTGGTAGAAATTGAGTGATGAGATTGATCAATTATTTTTATCTAAATAAATTTAATATTTAAGATTTAAAAATCAAAAATTAAAAGTAATAATATATATTTTTTATTTTTTATAACATGAACATCTACTTAGTATTAAATTTTATAAATAAAAAAAAATCAGTAAAAATAATTATTTATATATTTAAATTTAAACTGCTAAAATTTTTTAATCCAACAGTGAATGTTGAAGAAGCAGAACCCCTAATCCCTAATTTAATACATTGTGTCTGAAAGTGGGGGCCATATATCTCCTTAACAGAAGAAGAATTTACCTTTTTTAAAGAGATTATTAGATTAAAATTTAATAGTTAATATTTAAAAAAATTTTATAATATTAATATATAATAATTATTAAATTTAATAATTAAAAAATAATAAAAAAGTTATTTTTACAGTATCATTTAATAATTAAATTTTAGTAGTTAAAATTTTTTAATTCAACAGCTTAAATACTTTTTTTGAGAAAAAGTAAGATCTTTAAATTTATTTGTATTTTTATCTTTAATATAATAGAGATATTTTCAGTGATTTTTGAAATATCAAGTGATATCTCATTAAATCTTTTACATTTATGTAAGTCAATTGATATAAATAAATAAATTTAATTTAATTTAAAAATATTATATAAGTATCTATAAGATGATCATGTAATATTTAATCCTAATTAATGATTAAAAAGCCCTTACTATATATGAAAATAATACTTTACAAGCTATAAAAAAACACACACACACACACATATCTTTATATAATTTGGCCACTGAAAAAAATATAAATTAGTTATTATTAGATAAAAATATATATATATAAACTAAAAAAATAATATAATAAAAAATAATTTAAATTTATTCATATTATGTTAAATAAATTTTATCTTAAATAAGATAAAATTAATTTATCTTAAACTAAAAAATTATCTTAAATAAATTATTCATATTATCTTAAAATAATATAATAAAAAATAATTGAAAATTATTCAGATTATCTTATACCGAATTATGTATAGTAAAATTAAATAAATTTATACGGCTAACCTTATCTAATTGGACATAAAATTTTGTTAATATTTTTCTCAGCTTGCTGATGGCTGCTATCTTAGTAAATTTTGCAAGAAAATTAACAATACCTTTCACAATTTGCAGATGTGCAACGGTCTAATTTGGAATCTGCCAAAGTCCGCCTAATCTGACCGTTACCTGAAACTCCAACGGTCTTTTCAGGCCGGATTCAAAATTTGAATCGATTCGATTTTCCGCTGATGGGTACTTGATTCTAAAGCACTTTCCATTATTCCGACAGGCAAAGTAGTGGATACTTCTCTACCTCAAGAAAACAAGTTGTACACACTTTCCATCGAACTACAATCCCATCTTCTCTCTCTCTCCAGAAAAGATCAACAATGGCGCTGAGGCCCATCGACAATGCACTTCCAATAACAACGGACAGGGATAGGGCAAAAAAGCTAGTAAAAATTCCAGTTCGAATTCACAATAAACCATCTGATTTGGGCGCCAATAATGAAAATGGAGATCAGTTGCCTCCTAACGCAGATGCAACCATCGATTACATTTCTTCCGCGGATCTGAAACCCATTAAGGATCCCGAAGGGAGCATTCAGGTTTCTTCTCTCTCTCTTCTTCAGAGACGAGTAGTTTTTTGCTCAGATTGCTCCACGCACAGTAAAGAGTGAGACAACTCCTCTCTCTCTCTCTCTCTCTTTCTCTCTCTCTCTTCGTAACTCAGACAGTCTAAACCCTGATTCGGTGATTCTAATACTTCCACGTCCTTTGGTGTCTGCCTGGCAATCCCTGCCCGGCCGTCATCTGATAGTTCTGACGACGGCAATGGGGTTGTTTGTCCCCGGCGCGGGCGCGTTTCCCGTGGCTGGAAAATAAGCTTTAATCATCAATTTGGCTGGGGAATTCATTTGCGATCTGTGTTGTTGATGCTCGTAATTCCGATTTTGCGCCACCTTTCCCCTTCATTGTGCCAATATTTCTCCATGGCTGCTTTTGGGTCTCCATTTATAACCTTCCACAGGATCTTCCCAAGACTTCAATCATATGAAATATATATATGTTATTTCATTGTCCGCACTTGAGGCTTTTGGATATCAATTAATAACCTTCCACAGGATCTTCCCAGGACTTTAATTATATGAAATCTATGTGATTTCATTGTCCACTGTTGAGGCTTTTTATATTGGGTTTGCACTTGCACAGCTGTTGTGCTTGGACTTTACCTTATCTATTGTTGAATGTCCTGCTATGGTGACCTAATTTTCATTTTCAATTTGTTCCTTAGATTAATTAGGGCACACAACCTGTAATCTGAATGATTGTTTCTTTTCTGACTGGTTTAATTCAATAACATGGCATTCTAGGGCTTAGTTCAAGGGTTGGAATCAAAAGATTGGATCAAGCTCTGCTATTTCTTAAATGATACCCGACGATTGGCTCTCTATCACTCCATTGTCTTGCTTCCCATTCTGTAATAGTTCCTCCTCCACTCTGTAAATTTATATTTTAGTTTCTTGTTGTCTGGGGATGTGATTATTTGCAAACTGATGGCAGAGAAAGGATTATGTTGGCACTACTGAAGGGGATCAAAAATCCAAGGAGTGCGTTGTGCAAAACATCAATCATGGCTGCACTGGATCTCTTCGGTGCATACGGTGATAAGTTGCTTCAGCCCACTGCCTCTGGTGCATTTGACCAATTGGTTTGGGACCCCTCTTCCTTCTGCTTCCTCTGTTGTCTCAAATTGTGTTATTTTTCTTGCCCTGTTTGTGGTTAGTAGCAAAATGAAGGGATGGAAATGGGAAAAAAAATTCAAAGATAATAAAAAATCAATAAGAATGAATCGCTCAAAATAAGAAAACTACTTTCTTACTATAGAGATATATGCTAGTCATACTAAACCAAGTAATATTATTAAATAAAAAAGTGTCATTAGATTATAAGATCAAAAGTCATACAAGAGAAAACATAATAATAAAAGTTGTATCTTATACAAAACAACAATAGCTGATGATGAACGATCATAGTAAAATGTATTGTGAACAGAAAAATAGGGAATGGCTAATAACTAGCGAGAGTGAAATAATGTAAGATTTATTGTGGTGGGTGTTTGCAGTTGTTGCAATTACTGCTGAAAGCTTCTCAAGACAAGCGCTTTGTGTGCGAAGAAGCTGACAAGGCATTGAAGGCGATGGCTTGGTCTATCACTCCTATACCTCTGCTATCTAAGCTCAAGGCATGTGTTAGCCATCCCAACCTTAAAGTCAGGGCCAAAGCAGCAATTTTGATCTCTGATTGCGTCTCTAAAATGGTAAAGTTGAAACTTGCAGCACATCAGTTCTTTATTTTTCACCGTACCCTAGAAGCGATAGTCTAATGAATGAAACTCCTCTAATGTGTGAGATCCGAAGCTTTGGGGCCTATTGTGTGTGATCTTAGTTTAAAATCATGCAAAAGACTGTTTTTAAAGTCGAATCAATCCGTGACCATTGGATCACACAAATATAACTCCATATTTTTCAGTATACATTAGAAATGAAATCTCAGTGCATGAAACTCCGGCCATGTGTAAGGTCGACACTTATGAAATCTCAGTGCATGAAATTCTCACCATGTGTGAAGTCCAACACTTACAGAATTTTAGATCATAAAACTTTCCCCATATATAAGGTCTGATATTTATGGATTTATCATAACTAAGCTTGATTTATATTCTTCAAAAGATTATTTTTTACCGTTAGAATTCACGACCCAATGACCACATGAAAATAACTCTACCATTAAATATTATTTTTTTATTGTTTAGTATACCCTAAAAAGGACAGCATGGTGCATAAAAATTCCGTTACGTGCAAGGACCGGCACTTTTTGTATTAAGAGATACGTTTCTACGAGTTAACCCGGAGTATTACTGTTATCCTGCGCTTTCTTCTTTTTAGCAAAACTCTAATGCTAACTAGTTAAAAGGGAAAAACAATTGCAGAGGACTGAAGAGCTAAATGAATTTGGATCAGTTTGGTTGGTTCAAAAGGCTGCAGAGTTACTAAATGACAGGCTTCCTGAAGCAAGGGAAGCAGCTCGAAGTGTTGTGATGACTTTATACCAGTCATTCGCTGGAGGCCATGAAGAAGAAGATACAAGAAAGCTGCTGCAGCAAGAGGCATGGCAAAACTTTTGCCAGTCAAATTTACCAGCTCTTCATGCGCAATCTCTTCTCAAATTCACAATTACTCAGTAGGGATCACGGTAGTAGTAGTGTATCACTTAAATGCAGCATTATCAGACACAGTAAGCATCCTTTGCTGAAGATTCAATTCTACAGTTTGATTCTAGTTACGTGTATTATGATGTTTATTTCTCTTACTAAGTAAATATTATGGCAGCATTTCTCTTATTTCTCTTACGTGTATTATGATCATTTTTTTGTGAATGGGGATTGCGGTGAACTTTATGGCAGTGCTTTAGATATATATCATAAGTGAGGGTAATACATATATATCTCCTTCAGTAATAGTTTAGATCAACCTTGTAAGCAGGCAGCGATAGCAGTTGAATGTCAAAATAAACAATCTGATTTCGCTGTGAATGACGAAAATATGGACTCCAAAAGAATTCTCTCTCATTTTCTCAAACTCGACCCATTTTGCTGGAAGTGATCTTTGCATTTTTGCATTTGAACACAGAATTGGATTTACTAGGGCTGATTTGGCTTCAATTGCAGACCTTATTTCAGGGATTGGCGTCGAAGAAGCATTGGTCTTGCGGCTCGTTGAATGATGCTCGTCAATCTGCGCTTACTCCCATAACCACTCCCATCCTCTTGCTTCTTATTCTAATAGGGCCGCATTTCCCATAACAATTTTGCCAGTTTATCTACCTAATTTTTAATTCTACCCATTAGATAAATATGTAAATTATCAACTAAAAGGACCATAACACATACATTTTCAAGCTTTAGCTATAAAGTGGGTATAAAACTAACGTGCTGGAAGGATCATAATAGCTCTCCCTAATAATATACTTATTCGAAGCTTCCATGTATGATGGCAAAGAGAAGGGTAAGTCAGGTTTTTGGCAAAGGGCAACGAAAATCCAATAAGTGAATAACATTTGGTTCATCTGATTGCTTGCTGTGCAGCCCTTTGCCTATTCGAAAAAAGATTATTAGATCATTTTTAAATGATATAATATTTATCTATACATATATCTTTAAATCAGCCAGATACCACATT
>JAOVVI020013457.1:0-11851 GCA_028571085.2 Nepenthes alata | reverse complement strand
ACCTCTCAAAGTCACTTACTCCTTCGAGCGCATCAAACGAAGCTCAATTCTCCACTCCACACTCAATCCCCGGACACTCTAGCATCCATGCATATTTTTTCATCCTCCTATCTTTCTATTTAATTAAGAAAGATTATTGATTTGAGTGTCGGAGGATATACCAGCAAGCGAGTTTCACATTTCTCTAACCTCCTATTTGTTAGTTGTAGTGTGCAAGATCTAGGTTTAAAGTAATAAAGATCGGATCTGCTTTCAGTTGGACACCCGAATTAGTAGTTCCCTAATTCATTTGGTAATCGGGATCCAGAGACGCATCACTAATGATCAGGGATAGGGGAGAGAGAGAGATTAATATTATGTAATCTTACCCAATCTTCCTATTGGGAAGATATTACATAATCAATTAGGAAGATATTTAGGAGATATCCTATATAAAGAATAATGTTTCACTAAATAATCAAGGGATTATCCAATATTATAATATCTAAGAGATTATCTAGGAATATCTCAACACTACAACTCAAAGTGATGAATGAATATCTTCTATATGCACCCTACTTGTAAGTTCTGAAAACCGTGAAATTGGAATCCCTTTCATAAGTAAATCAGCTTATTCTTTGCTTGACAATATATATGGAGTATTAATGAGGCCATTGTCGAGCTTTTTTTTGATAAAATGTTTGCCCACCTCTATATGTTTGGTTTGGTTGTCTTGCAACTGATTATGAACAATATTTATAGCTGATTTGTCAATACAGATGAATTTTGTAGGCTCCTCAATCTGTATCTTCATGTCATTTAGGATGATCTTTAGCCATAGTAGTTCACATATACCTTATGCCATAACTTGAAATTTACCCTTTGAGATTGATCTTATTACCATGGGTTGTTTCTTACTTCTCCGAGTAACTATGTTTTTCCCAAGGAATATGCAATAGTTGTATATGGACCTCCTGTCTAATAAGGAGCTTTCATAGTTTGTATCGGTGTAGACTTCTAGTTGTACTCCTCTACCTTTCTCAAATGATGAGAAATAACTACAGGATGATTTCTAATAACGTAGGATTTTCTATCGAGTTGTGTATGTTTCTCCTCTGGCTCATGCATGAATTAGTTCACTATACTAACTACATAAGTGATATACGGCCAAGTGTGTGAGAGGTAAATCAACCTCCCTACAAGTTGTTGATATCTTTCTTAGTCAATTAGATGATCCTAGACTTCTTCCTTAGCCTATGGTTCTGCTCAATCCAGGTATTTGTTGCCTTATTGTCGAGTTTGTCAATTTCCCTGAATAGATCAAGTACGTACTTCATTTGTGGCACGACAATGCCTTCCTTTGAGTAGGCCACTTCAATTCCTAATAAGAATTTTAGACTTTTGAGCTTGTTGATTACAAACTTTTTTGCAAAGTTCCATCAAATGGACTTTGACTCATTAGAATCTTTTCCTATTACAATAATGGCATCAACATATATAAGTAAAATTATTACTCTTCCAGTTGAATATTTAATAAATAGTATATGATCTTATTGATTTTGCTTGTATCTCATGTTATGTATGACCTTTGTAAACCTTCCATACCATGTTTCAGGAGATTATTTCAAACCATACACAGGCTTCCAAGTCCCCATGTAAAAGCACCTGCACGGTGTTGATCTTTGAAACAGGGGTAAACGTTTTTTAGTAGTCTATCCTATAGGTTTGGGTGTACCATTTTGCTACTAGTCTTATTATATATCTTTCTAGTGAGACATTCGATTTGTATTTTGGATTAAACACCCATTTGCACCCCACCAGCTGTTTTCCATTGCAAAGATGAACAATTTCCCATGTTTTGATAATCTCTAGGCCACTCATTCCCTTTTTCATAAATCACACCCAATTTTCACCCCTTATTGTCCTGTGGATGGTGGGGGGAATATTGATGGAAAAAATTAGAGGCAATGAAACATTTATATTTTTGAACAAAGGATATGAGAGGAATTTTAGTGTAATATTGGGTATTGTGTACATGACTGGGTACCTTTTCTCATTGCCATAGGTAGGTCCAGATTTGGCAAGCCATTATGAACTAATTTGTGCTGAAAGTCACAAGAGATTGGGAATTAAGTGGGATCAATTACCTAAAGTGAACTCATGAATCTGCTTGGATTGAGGAGTGGACTTTTCCGTTTTTGAGTGGGCCCCTATTGGCTTCTGTTGGACACATTGGTGTAGTAGTCTCAGGTTCTCTGATTGGGCCTGATGTTGTTCTGTGTTCAGTAGATCCATGGGTTGATTTTTCTGTATTTGGATCCTGGTTTTATGTGTTTGGTGGCTAGTTTTTTTGTGTTTGATGTGTGGGATTGCTGTTTTTTCGAAGTGAAGTATAAGTAAAAGCTCATCCAAATCCTCTGTATTTTCTGTAGAATTCTCCGCGTGAAGATAAGGAGGTGAACTTTGGATGTGAGCTCAGTTTATAGAAAATTACATCCATTCAAATATATATGTATATATATATTTTTGTGGGTGAATAATAACACTAGTACTCCTTTTTGTAGTTGAGTATCCAACTAGGATGCATTTTAGTGCTCGTAGGTCAAGCTTGCCCTGATTGTGTGTATGAATGTGAATAAAGGTGGTACACCCAAACACTTTTAATGTTAACTTGTTTGAGATATAGAAGTTGGAAAACATTTTAATAGAGTGGTTATAGGGCTGTGATACCTCAACATCATTGAGGACATTTGATTGATAAGTAGGTAGCCATGTGGACACCTTCTCATCCAAAGGATTTGGGACATGGTTGTGGAAAATAAGGGCTTGGGCAACGTTAAGAAGGTGTGTACTTTTTTTCTTTCTACGACTCCATTTTGTTGAATAGTGTTAATACAAAAGGTTTCGTGAATAATTCACTCTTTTCGAATAATGGATAGGAGGGTTTGTTTAAATGGGCCATGAGTATTATTGGATCTAATTCTTTTAATGAATACTACAAATTAAGTATATTTTGTGAAATGTGATTCGTATTTGCCCTTCATAAAGAATACTCATGTCGTTTTGGCGCAATCATTAATAAAGGTAATGAATCACTTGGGATCTTGCTACAATAGGAATTTTAGATGGCCCCCAAATATCTATGTAAAGGAGAAAAGTATTGAAGATTGAGTATTACTCATAGAATAATGCACGATGTTGTGTTGCTAATTCGTATGTATCACAATGACAGTCATCGACATTAATGCTTTGAAATAAATGGGTACATGTTTTTGAAAAGAAGGAAGGTGGTGCCCAAGGCGTAGGTGCTGGAGCCAAATTTCGGAGGTAGTAGGTTTGGTTGCACAAGCTTGGAACAATCTGATTGCTTGTCCTTCTTGGCTACCTGGTGCCTCAAGGTAGTACAGTGCACTCCTCTCCTTTATAAATCTAATCGTCTTCCTTGTTTAATCCTGAAAAGGACAATGAGTTTAAGAAGGGGTAACTTTACACCTGAAATCTCTTGTAATGCTATGGCTGGAGATAATATTTGAGATTTGTTGATAATTTTGGGATCTGTAAAACATTATGTTAGAGTAACAAGGGAATTAGATGTATAGTATCCTTGCCTGCAACAACATTGGAGGATCCATAGGTCATTGTGATCTTTTTTTCATTCACAGGAGATGGTTTATTAGTGCTGAATCAGGTAGACCAAAAAGTCATTGGCTTGCAGCTCTTGAATCTATTATCTAGGAACCAGAACGGGACAGAGTTGAGGTATTGAAGTCAAAAGAATTAGAATACTTGAATTTGCAAACAAGCACATATCAAATGGTTCATTCAGGAAGTAATGGAGTTCTAGGATCTCTAAATATGGATCGATTCTGGATAGATTCTAGAGTGTCCCATATGAATTGGTTGAGGTCTAAGACATTCTTCCAGCAATGAAGGCTAGTCTCTGTAACAAATCTATGTATAGATGGAAAAGCAAATTGCGGACTGAAAATGAAAAAGTGTAATATGATGTATACACTCCACAAAGAAGGCTGAACTGGGCGCATTTCTTTCCTGGCAATGAAGGCCAAGGGGCAGGATTTTTTAGCAATGAAGGTTGAATAGTATCTCTAATGAAATGAAGAAGTAATTCTCTCATATTATTATTTAATACAATGTACAATATTTTTATACAATTGCTCCTAGGCATATTCTGAAAGGATAATTACGATGCATAAAAATTTACCATGTATCTCCTAATGATGTAATCAAGGAGAAACACAGAATATCATATAATTTTACTCAATATTCTAATTAAGATAATATTATATAATCTATAATTTTACATAATCAATTAGGGAGATATTTAGGAGATCTATAATATCAAGATGAATATTTGATTGAGTAAGCATATCAAAGAGATTATCCGAAAATATCTCAACCACTACGTAAAATCGAGAACAATTCTCTACAAGGATTGAATAACACTCCATTATTTGAATTCATGAGGTGGCAAGATAATTACGTAATTGCTCAAGTAAAATCACATCTTTGACAATACACGATTTTTGCATGGAAAACCCATTATTGAATGGGGGAAAAGCCAAGAGGTTTTGCGTTTGAAAATTTTCCACTATATATGAGTCCTAGTTAGAACTACAAAAATGTCCCAAGTTACATCTTTTAGTGAACAACTTAGTAGTGATAAATAAGAGAGCAAATAAGACAAAATAATCAGTGAAACGGCTATATAATATACTTAAAGTTGACGAAGAATATAACACGCTTTGTAGCCCTAACGGATACAAAAGCTTCCCTTTCTTTTCTCTACCTTTCTCATGATTTGATGCTCAAATTCTTTGAAAAATGACTTGGATATCAGATTTTAAAATCGGATAAGTGTTTAAATTTTGTTCGTTGTTTGATAGAAAAACACGCTCCTCATACAAAACCACCACTTAATGCAAAAATCGCTGAAAAGCCTCTTGAAGGATTTTTTCTCAAATTGCAGTCACTTGAACAACTGTCCTACAAAACCATCAAAATGCAAATGGTTATGCTTAAAGTTTTGTTTCTTTGAAACAAAAATCAAGGAAATGTCTGCCAAAGCCAGAAACTAGATAAACATAATGTCTATAAAATGGGCATTAGACTCAAAAATGAATAACAGATTCCAATAAAATTTTCCTTATGGTTTTGTGGGGGCTATTGCTCCCAACAATGTCTCGACACATCTCAAGCTTCCCCTTTGGTAAGCTTGAGTTGTTATATTTGATCCATTATCAGCGGTCTTGATTCTTTTGAGCATCAACAACTTTGAATCATGATCATTCCTTATCCAATGGGATCTATGGTTAATATAAGTGCAATGCACTTTTGCAACCAATATTGCTAAGATATAGCTCCTTCCAAAAACTTGGTCAAATTCCCAGTGTTAGACTTCCAAGTGTCCATGTTGCTTGTCATGTTGGCATCACTATACCTCACAAAAATAGGCTTCTCACTGCCCAAAGCACATCCTTTTCAACCTTGTACATACGATGGCATACATTAAACTAGCCACGAACAAAGCACAAAATACTCGTTCCATGTTGCCATTCTCTTTCTCTCCGGGGGGATAGACTTTGTCGACTGCTTAGTTTGATGTAATTGCCAAGGGGAGAACTAAATGGATTGACTTTCTCCATGTTGAATCTTTGAAATACTTTTTTTGATGTAACATTCTTAAGACATCCAATGTTACTTTTTTTTGATTTCAAAAGTTCTTATGCCAAGAATTTACTTCGCCGGCTCTGAGTCTTTAATGGTAGAAGACTTGCTTAGTTGCTTCTTTTAAACGCCAATCCAAGAAGAATTTATCCCTATAATAAACTTGTCATCCACATAGAATATTAGAATAACAAAGTTATTTTCTAAGAACCTTTAAACAAAAACACAATGCTTTGAAGTAATCTTTCAATAGCCTTACTCCACCATAGTTGACTCAAACTTCTTATGCCATTGTCTAGGAGTTTACGTTAGCTCATAAGGCTCTTCTTCAAATGGCATATTATGCGCTCATTCCCTTTCACTTGAAATCTCTCTGATTGCTCTATATAAATTTTCTCATCAAGATCATTGTGGAGAAATTCCCTCCACATATCAAGTTGCTCGACCTTAGTACTTAAATTTACGGCTAATATGAGAACAACACGAGTAGAAGACATCTTTGCAACAGAAGAGATGATCACCTTAATACCAATGTTCTTGCTTTGACTAAACCCTTTCATAAATAATCTCATCAAGTATTGTGGTTGTGAGTTATTATCTTTGGACGTTAATATAGGGACTCAATTCAAATCTCCTACCTTAATTTTCTTATAATAAGATCTTAGAGAATAAATAGAGAGAATGATGAAAAATTTTCAAAAAAACTTGTGAAAAGAGAATAAAATTTTTAATTCGAGAAGGGAGAGATCTCCAAATAAGCCACTTAAAGGTACTTCATTGTCTAATTAATTCTATTGCATTCTTCTATTTATACTACCTCTGAAATTTTCCTAATTATTATATTCAAATACTTTTTAACTGAACGGGTACTGTATAACTAAAGTGGTTATAACTATTAACAACTTGTTGTGAACCTGTCATGTGGCCCAAGACTTAGGATGAAAATCATGTGCGTGGCATGCCTCCTTCTAGGCTGGCGCAACAACCCTTGATCCAACACTTCTTCCATCTAACGGCTGGTGGTTCTCCATGTGTACATGGTGATAAGCCTCCTCAAGAAAACCAAGGTCCACCACTTCTCCATCTGAAAGGCTGATGCATCTCCTCGTGGACAACGGCAATGAGCCTTCTTTACCAACAAATCACAATCCACCATTCTTTCATTTGACAGCTCTTGCTTCTCCACATGGATGATGGTTATAAGTCTCTCACCTCATTTCTGCCTTTTCTACTATTACATCTAACCGTCTGCTTTCCTGAGCTTGTCTGCCACTTCCTCTCTCTAGCCCTCATCCGATGGTCCCAATTTTGCCAAATGAATGGCTGTGATGAGTTTTGCATTTGAGCCTCTTTTTTCACTTGGCACTTGCAATTTCTAGCTTCCCTAGTCTTCCTGCTTCTCCCATGGCACTCTCTTCTTCTAGGGTTTATTCTCTTTATATATATATATATATATTTTTTATTTTATTACATTTGTTTTCTTCCTCACCCTTTTGGATATTTATTCATAGTTTCAGCTAACAATTATTTTAAACACCCATTTGCTTTTGAGTGCTATCTTGTGCTTAGGAAATTTCACAAGCTCAAAGGTGTCATTATAGAAAGACTTTATCCCATCTTGCATAGCATCCACCATTCCTTTTTGTGGTCATCATCTATTGCTTCTGCAAAACATCCAAGCTCTCCACCATCAACAAATAACAAATATCCATCGATAGAATCTCTCGTAGATTGTTGAAGCGGAATGGTCAGTGTAAACTTGGGAACATCAACATCATCTACCTCATTAATTGAAGAAGCACTATGGACACCATCACCTTATTGGTCATCCTAAAAGCATCCTCAACATTAATTATCAACTGTGTCATTGGCACCAGTGCCACTTTTCATAGACGATCGTTGCCATCTAGGAGGAATGGATACTCTTTTAGGTTTAAAGTGTCGGTGTCTAACACATGTTAAGCACGTTTGGAACACGCGTTAGACACACTCCGACACGTGTTAACTTATTTTTTTATCCAACACGTTTCGCACACACTCTGGACACATCCCGACACGCCTTGGACATGCTCGAAACACGCCTTGACACGTCTTCGATACGTTTTGGATGCTTTGAGTAATTTTATAATTTTTTAAAAATTGTGGGTCATTTTATAAATTTTAAAAAATGTAAACTGTTTTATAATTTTAAAATCTTAAAACAGTTCCTCTCTCTTTTATTTCTGTCAAATGTCTCTATTCCCCAATAATATTAGTCAAGAGATATTTCTTCTTTCATGGTAGATGACGCTTTTTTTCACCAAATTTTTATAAAATGTAGAGTAAAGATTCGAGAAAAATAAGATAAATATGAAGGTAAAATAAATGAAGGCAATAACACAATTGATCTTTGGTGGAACAAGGATTTAATTTTTTCATCACAAATGAAGGTGATGAATCCACAAAATATGTATAAAATAGTAGTATTTATCAATTAAAAAATTTATAAATTATAATTTTAGTTTATATCTCTCCAACGTGTCGTATCTTTGATTTTTATAAAATAGTGTGTCAGCTTGTCGGTATCGTGTCTTGTCCGTATCTCGTGTCGGTGACTGTGCTTCATAGGTTTCCATGAGAGACCATCCTCTCAGCCTTGTCAATATCTTTGATGGCATTGTCCTCAATAAACATTATGTATCTAGATCTAATAAGCTTTTCCTTAACTGGATTATATAAGCAGTAGCCAATTGTAGTTGTCTCTTTGCATCAAGCTTCAATCTTTAATCCTTAGGATTATGGACAAAGGACTTGCAATCAAATACATATAAGTGATTATAAATACCTCCTTACTGAATTATATCTTATCAAAAACATAAATTTTCAGGAGAACACTAGGAGAAAGATTGATCATATGAGTTAAGACATTAAAAGTTTGAACATTTGACTTTAAGGAATATATGTACACTTCTCTGGAACAATCATCAATGAAAGAAATAGAGTATGTCAACAATAGTTTTTACCTTCAAAGGACTTCGTATGTCCATGTACATAAGCTCTAGAAGACTAGCCTCTTCGAAGAAGAATTTCCATAAAATGAACTCTTCTATTCTTTCTAACCGTGCAATGAGTGCATGTGCCCACCTTGCTTCATTCACTCCCAAAAGAAGATTCATCTTGGCTAAATAATGAAGTCTTTCTCATTCACGTGGCTAAACCTCTTGAGGCATATCTCCGAAGAGTCATTGCCCTTGGCAACATTTATGCCATTGGTGGAAACAAAGGTAGCATGTACAAGTTAGAATATTTCCTTTCCACACACCAATATTTAAGAGCCTCTAGTGAACACCCAAGAGATCAAGTAGAAAATTTTGTAAAAAACCCCTCATTGTTAAGCTTCCCAATCAAAATAAGATTCAATTAGATATGCGAAATATGTCAAATATCTCTCAAAATCACTTCATAACATCATCTGTTATCTCCAATGCCCACAATATGCAACAATCATGGTTTTCAATTTTCAATACCCTAAAGTCACTGCAGAAATGCCCCACTATCATTCACCCTACATGTCTTGTGGCTAGCAATGTTGAGTGTGTCTTATTCACAAATGATAAGAAGATCATCCTTATTGAAATCCACCCATCATCTTGAACTTTCTTCCTGGTCTTCTCCCCATTATCTTTGTTGTCATTCTTCCATTGACAGCATTGTTTTTTTATGTCATACATTTTATCACAATGATGGCGCATAGTATTTTGATACATCAATCTTGATTTACATTATCTCTTGTCTCGTCTTGGAATCCTTCCCCAATTTTTGAAAATCATTGCCTTGGGTATGAATAGGACATATCTTGAGATCTTCTTCTCATCTCTTTATTCAAGGAGCGACTTTTACCAAATCCATCTTGATGACACCATACAGAGTTGAATTGGAAAGAGACATTATGCAATTCTCACAGTTTGGTGCTCAAATGCTTTGAAGCGAGACTCAGATATCAGACATAAAAATTGGATAAGTATTTATACTTGTTCTCAGTTTGAAACATTTTCCTGTAGGAAATCACCATTTTATGCTTGATCAGCTGTCCCATGAAAGCATCCTAAAGGGTTTTTGCTCAAATTGCATTGATTCAAATAGTTGTCTCGTGAAACCGTTATTCAACAGTGGTTTGGTGTGAACGTTGATTATTATATTTTTGTGCATATTTATTTATTATTATTTTCTAATAATTTTATTTAGTTTACTATAATTAATTTGTGTGCTTTTTGTGTCTAAATTTTTACCCTAGAAGAAGATTTTTTGGAGCAAAAGCTTATAGATTGAGCTAATGGGATATTAATTTTGTCAACCCAATTAGTCAGTTAAATGAGCAAAGGAAAGGAAAGTAGAGCTAATTTTTCCTGAAATCAAGGGTGAGCATTGTTTTGAAAAAACAATATTTCAACATTAAAGAAAAAGAAAAAAATAATTAAAAAAGGAAGTGGCTGCACTGCCTCCCAAAAACATAAGAAAATTATGAAGCAGTTCACTGCCTACCTATTCCTTCATTATGATGGAATTATCCCTATATAAATAGGAGAGGTGGGCTGCCAAGGTGAGGAGGCTGAGGGAGGGGGAGGAGGGAGGGAGAGAGAGAGAGAGTGTGTGTGTGTGTGTGTGTGTTTAGGATGTTAGGATGTTTGTTTCTACTCCAAATATTTGATGTTTTAGTGTAGCAGGTTCTTGTTCTGTTTAGTTTATGTTATACCTTTAAGATTTGATTTAATATTAGAGTTTATTTCTAAATAAGCAAGACTTAGTTTCTGTGCCGTATGCATCCTTCTTTTGTTGGCTAGTTTAATTTCTTGTCAATACCGGGACATTGCAACTTTATATTGCGTTGTATTGCAAAAATTGGTACATTATGGCTAGCAATCTGAATTCATCAACAACTTTAATTTTTTTATTTTAATTTCTTATACTTCATTTTTTACACTTAATTTTATAGTGCTTTAGATAATTATGCCACCGTCACTCTTGCAATTGAATTTCGTACATTAAATTAATGCATTTTTTTCTGTCGTTATAAACGGGCAATACCTCCACAAACATTTTAATTTTTAGGAATTTTTTTATCCACCGTTCAATGTTTCATGTATTTTCATTTCAAGTATGTTTATTATAACAAAGTTATGATAAAGTTAATGTGATTGGACCACCACTGTTTCAACCACGTTTATTATAACAGAGTTAATGTTTTAATTTTCTTGTTATTTTGGGTTACATAGTTGTGAAATTAGTTTTGTATAGAAAATCAGTCCCTTTAAATACCTAACTTGTTGGGAAGACTATATTATATTTTCATGTAGTTCTGAAGTTAAATTTGCACTGTTGAGGATTGTTCATTTTGTGAAATTTTTCATTGAACAAGAATACTGCTTGTGAGAGTTGGAAACTAGGAAAATAAAATATATATACGATACGTATGAGACTCACAGAAAAATGACCCATTTCAACACTTTCTCTGCTCTCCTTTTGGGATGAAATGACAATTTTATCATATTTTTCCCCCGAAGTCTGACAGAAGAACTCATTGTAGATATGCATAGGCTTGCTAGATAAGCCGCTTTATCTCTAAGAATCTACGTGTTGTCACATTCACAGTTGTGGCTGTCTTTTCTAGTTGTTTTGATAATTGCAATAATAAACTTTTGGTGCCAGCATGTCCATTAGTAGCTCAGTGTCTACGTTGGCTTTTTATAAAATGGAAAATAAAATGTCAAAAATAGAGTTTTATATGCTGGTAGCATAAGTGATGAGGACATCCCGATAATTTGATTTATTAGTTTATGTTCTTAGTTTTGTTTTCCATATTGTGTCCAGTCTTAGATTTATTTCAAATTTTATAATCTTGGTCACCATTAGAATATTTATAAAAAGTTATATATTTTTTTCTTTCTTTCTTTATTTTTAAGCTATTACTAATCAGAAATTATATTGTTTCCTAGTTATCCTAGATGTATGTATGGTATTTCTATATAAGGATCCTACTTTTATCCTTTTAAGTGACTACTGACAAATGCAATTATGAGTATGATTTTTGCCTAATTCTCTCTTTTTCCATTTACTTCGTTTCCTCTCATCGTGCTTGTCTTTTCTCCGTCTCCCTTGTCATACCTGCTGCTGCTTCTTCTCCTCCTCCCTCTCATTCCCTTATATCAAT
>JAOVVI020013456.1:0-11852 GCA_028571085.2 Nepenthes alata | reverse complement strand
CAGCCGCGCCGAGGAGATCGAACAAGAGATCGAACCCACCGTCGGCCGCGCCTGTGTGGCGTTCTTGCACCTATGCTGACTCTTCCTCATACAATAATCCTCCTGAATATGTAGCGACTCATACCCTATCACCTTAGAATCATCATAGGTATACTTCTACAACATGGAGACATAGAAGATCTCTTGCACATTAGATAAAGCTGGTGGCAAGGCCAATTTGTAGGCCATTTCCGATGCATTGTCTAATACCTCAAACGACCCTATAATTCTACCAAATCACTAATTCGATTGGATCTTACTGAACCTTTTCATGCGTGACATAAACCTTGGGCTCAGTTTGCCCTTCTTGCCAAATTTCATAACTCCCTTGGCGAGAGAGACTTAGAGGAAAACCATGACTCCAACTTCAAATTGCAAATCACCCGGGTATTGTCATCGTAGTTTTTTTAGTCTACTTTGATTTGTCTATGATTAATCTTTGATCACTCTGATCTTTTTGACAGTCTTGTGCTAATTTAGGTCCTATAAGCTACCGATCTCTAATCTCTTCTCAGGTTATAGGCAATCAACACTTGCTTTTGTACATCGTCTCAAAAGGTGCTATGCTGATATTGGACTAGAAGCCATTCTGTAAGCCAACTCATCTAAAGATAGATAACCATCTCAATTTTTGACTCTCCATAATTGAAGCCCTCAACATTTCATGTAGGATTTGAATAATTTTCAGATTGGTCATCAGTTTGAGGATGAAATCAATGCTCAAATTAAGATGGATCCCCAGCTCTCGAAGTAAATTTCTCCAGAATTCTAATTCAAACCTTGGGTCTTTGTTTAAAATGATCGAGGAAGGAAGTACAACCTTATACTATCATCAATATACAACCTTGCCAGCCGATCTAAAGTGTAGGTTAAGTGACAATGAAATGATCCAATTGACAACCTTGTCAATTGGTCCAAGATCACCCATATTGCATCATGATCTTCGTTGATTTGGGGAAACCCCACCATGAAGTCCATAGTGATGTTTCCCCAATTCCAGTTGGGAGTTGGCAAAGGTTGGAGCTTCCCTGCTGGCCTTTTTTCTCAACCTTCAAGCATTTGCATACAAACATCTGGTTTACAAAATCCGCAATATCTCTTTAAACTTCTCAGCCAAAAGATCTTTAAGTCTTGGTACGAGCCTCCTTGAAGATCTTTTTCTTCAATTCCTTGACATCTGGTACACATACTCGGCCTTGATAGCAGAGGATACCGTTTGTTTGAATAATAAAGCCGTTTGTGGCACTCAAGGTATGCTTTCCACGATCTCCTTAAAAATGGATTCTCTTTCTGGGCCTTGTGGATTTGATGGAGGAGTGTCCGTTGCACTTAAAAGTAAGACATGATCACTTGAGGATCCTTCGAGTGCAACCATATCTAGTAATCCTTTGCTTCCCTCTTTTTTGTTCTTTAATCACTCAAGTGACGATCATTGTAGCTGATTTCCGATTTATGGAGTTGGCCACAAAATTTGCTTTTCTTGGTTGTTATTGGATTGTACAATCATAATATTTCAACAGATCCATCTACCTTTAATTTCTCACATTCTACGTTTTCTAGGAGAATGGATGCTTCAGACTCTTGTGATTTGGGTAGATGGTGAATTCCTCGCCATATCGATTGTGCCATCGGATTTTCAAGGCAAATACTATGATTACTAACTCTAAATTGTGGGTTGGATAATTTTAGTCGTAGGTCTTTAATTGTTTAGATTCATAAGCAATTACCTTCTTGTTCTAAATCAGTACACAACCAAGTTTTTGCATGAGGCATCACTATACATCTCAAACCTTCTATTGATATTGGGAAAAGTTAGCTAAGTTAATCTCCACTTCAACTCTAGAATGTTCTGCTCACACTGTTTAAATCGCTTGAACTTCATGTTTTTCTTGTCAGTCGAATTAGTGAAGTAGCAATGTGAGAGAATCCTTCCACAAATCTCCGCTAATAGTGTGCTAGCGTGATGAACTCCTTACATTAAGAACATTAGTAGGCCTTGCCCAATACATCATTGATTCACTCTTCTTAGGGTTTAGAGAAACACCAACCCTAGAGATTATATACCCAAAAAATGCAACTACTTGTTGCAAAAATTCACACTTGCTCATGTTGGCATATTGTCAGTAGAATGTCACCAACATTAATTACCAAAATTGTGTATAATTTCCTTTATTAAAATTATTATAATTGATTGTAATTAAGTCCGATTGATTCTAATTATGAGATAAATTAGAAAAGTAGAGGAAAAATATTATGTATTTAATGAGATGCGAAAACCTCAATGGAGACATTCAGAACAATTAATATGGTATCAGATACATAAAATTAAAATTCGATACTCCGTTTCTTGGTGCTTTGTTTGATTTCAAATCTAGTTCTAGTTCCTTGTTCAAATTTTTGGTTCCTAGGGTTCTTGTTTCTGCCCCAATTTTGGTGTCTTTGGATTTTTCTTTCTCAACTCCATTCCTAAAAATTTATCTCAACATCCATTTGGTTGTAGTCAGTTTAGAATTGTTAAGAGATTCTTAGTCTTGGCATATTGAAATCTTGGCAAATATGGATTATTGAGATATCTTTAGTTATTGTGTGTTGTAGATTTGGAATATTCTTGAAGGGCTTGGTTGCATGTGTATTGCTTCTCTTGAATTTCCTTCGCAAGCTTCTCTAGAATTTTGGACCGGACTTTACAACTCAAGAGATCATGTGTGTTCTCCGGTGGGTAATTTGAGTACCCTCTCATCTTTGACTTTGTGTGCTTCATCTTGATTTCTACTATTCTTCATTTCATATTTGATTTGTCTGGAAGAAGTATCGCTGCCCTATTTTGTTTGGCCACGGAGAAAGCCACGTGGGTGATAGTCATGTGGGTCAATTGTGGGTGGAACCTCATAATGGGTTGATATTGATTTGACAACTTCCTATTGTTTGGGTGGAGTATTTCAATGAGTGAGGTTCGGGCTTCTTTCACTAATTTCTTTTTCACCAATTTTTTTAATGTTGGGGAAAAATTCTATTGTGCACTTTAATGGAAAAAATTACTCCACCTAAAAGTTTTTAGTGAGAATGTTGGCAAAGGGAAAGGGTTTTCGGAGTCATTTAGATGAATCATCTTTAACTCCCGCTGAAATATAGGAACTTAATTAATGGGAGAGTAAGGTTGTTTTTATTGTATCGTGGTTGTTAGGATCTATTGAACCACATGTGGTAAATAATCTTCGATATTTTACAACTGCCAAAGAAATGTGGGACTCTCTTTTGTACATTTATAATTAAGAAAATAATGTTTAGAAATTTCAATTGGAATTAAAAATTGCTAATTTCAAACAAGCCGATCTCTCTGTTGAACAATTTTATATTATATTTCTTAATTTATGGAGTGAATATATTGGGATTATTCATTCTAAAGTTTTTAAGGAGACTCTTGTGGTATTACAAGAAATTCATGTGAAAAAGTCTAAGAGATTAGTTTATGATTAAACAAAGACCTGAATTTAAGTATATAGAGCTAGCCTTTGTAATCGCAATCTTGTTCAATCTTTTGATATCTGCTTGGGAGAATTTCTTGGAGAACAATGACGTCTGGTCACTTAAATTAGCATGACACAAGGTACGGTACCTTCTGAGTTGGTTAACTTGGCAGATATTACTCAGAGTTGAGGAAAGTTCAAATCTTAGATTCAGTACAATTGAGGCATTCAGAACAATTAACACATATAATGGCCTTTCTATAAGAAATTGGAGTATTGTCTACTAGTACTCCTCATGCTCGACAACATTCTTGGATTAAATTAAGATGTAGTTAATGACGACAATTATGAAGTGATCTAGTTATGGTTAGAATACCCAGTTTATAAGGTCCGTGAAGGCTATGGGATATTCATCAACTCAAAAGGTATCACTAAAAATTTAGTATGCACATGCTACAATGGCTGGGACAAAGGATTGCGATCCTACGGGGGTGAGCTAACCCCAAAAACCTATTCTCGGTTCTGATTGGGTTTCAAGATGAAAAACTCCCTTTTTATCAAACTATAAAAATATCAAATGACAAAACCGAAAGCGCCCATTCTTTCGAATTTCCAAGAGAGGAGGACTAGGATTAGAAGATCAATCAAGAAATATCTTTCTACATCTCGTCCGGAAGGCTGTCTTCTGGATATCATGCTTGATTTTAAGTTGATGGTATTCGTTATAGAGGGCAATCTTAGAAAAGATCAGAGCTCCTTGCAATTGGTCATACAAGTTGTCAATTCTTCGCAGTGGATACTTGTTTTTTAAGCTCCTAGTGATCAATGCAGATGCACCCTAAGGAGACACTGGCCTGATATAACTTTTATCTAATGACTTCTGCAGTAGGTCTTTCAATTCCTTTGGAGAATGGTGCAGTATTAGGTGCTACTTTTATGGAAAGTTCTACCTCCCTATCTGGTGGTAGCCTTGACTACTCCCCCAAGAAAACATCACTAATAATAAGCACCACAGGGATGTCCTTGACCTTCAAGCAATCTATACTAGCATGATAAATTGACAATCAATGTATTCTTAAAATGACGTCAAAATTTAACATTTCAAGGGGGTAGAAGTTTACTAACAGCATGTGGCTTGCTACGTTGACTACACATCTAAAGTATTGCATGCCCATAATTACGGTATTATTTGTATGGGTATACACAACTAAATCATAGTTAATAGGTTTAGGCATGCTGTCTAAGTGGAGAATAAACCAAATAGATACAAAAGAGTGTAGAATCAATATCTATCATAATATGTGTTGGAGACTAATATATTTGAAGCTTACTTTTACATCATGAAGAGCGAGGCTTCTGCATCATTTTCTGTCATTCCAAAAATCTTCTCTAACACGGCCGGCCTCTACCATGCTACATTTTTCTTTGATGTTGGGCAATCATTGATGATGTGTCCAGTCTTTCCGCAATTGTAGCATGTGCTTTTAAGGGCCTTCATTCTCTGTTAATGTGCCCCATAACATCTCTTGGGTTCTTGTGTTGAAGCCTCTAGTTGTGATTTCCTCCATCTTGGTTTGATTTCTCCTACGTCTATTGCTTTTTTCTAGGTTCTGTTGTGTCTTTAGAGCTCCTGTTTCCCCGCATTTTTCTTTCCTTCAGCAGTTTTATCCTCTCAATTTCTACCTCAACAAGAGTTGCTCGTCCAATCACTTCTTTGTAAGTATCCAGCCCTAGGGTAATTAGATGCCTTTGCATTATGTCATGAAGATGTTGTTGAAACTACCTTGTCCTTTCTTGTTCACCAGCTACTAGGTTTGGGGCAAACATGGATAGCTCAATGAACTTGGCCTTATACTGAGCCATTGCTTGGTTCTCCTGCCTAAGGTATGAACACCTTTTGCATCTGCTCACAATCTAAAGAACATTTTTTTATCATAAATGTCAACAAAATCTATCCAGGTGATTTCTACTGCGTTCGGGCCAACTCTCTTTTGTGCGTCTGCCTCCAATTTTCTGCTTCTCCTAATTTAAATACTGCCAAGCCAATTTTTTGTTTTTTATCTGTGTAGCCTATTGCTCCAAAGACTTTCTCTAATCTTTGCAGCTAGCCCTCTATTTAAAGGTCTCTGGCTCTCCATGGAATTTTGGCAACCTTTGATCCATAAAATGATTAAAGACTTGTCGGCTACTCGGTTGTAATCTAGGGACTTGCGTGGGATGCTGAATCATGATGATCTATTGAACTATACTTGTTATTTGGGTGGTGGCTTTGTAGACTCTGGCTATTCTTCTCGCCGCACCTGCAGCTTTTGCTCCGACTCTTTGTGTTGACACTCCCAATGTCCAACATTCTTACCGCTTACACATATCAAACAGGTTTAGAGGTCACAGCTGCTTAAGTCCTAGAAGAACCCCTCTGATACCATTCTTTTCATGACCCTGAGATGTTACTGGCCAAACCTTGCATTATGCCGGTGCAAACAGTGGTTCTATATTACTCATCACAACATCTTAGTTTTCAGTGAAATGTTTAAAAAGTATTATACAATTTAGGATTTGTTACATCATTACGCAGGTCTTATGATGAACTTACAAAATGGCAGGTGAGTTGCTGGAGTATAGAATGGAATTGCTAGAGTCAACAACACCCTCACTTGAATGGCAGGTATGGTTCAGGACGTTATTGTGACTTAGCATCCTGCGCAAATCCCTGGATTACATCAGAGTAGCCGACGCACCTTTAATTATTTTATAGATTAAAGGTTGCTGGAATTCCTTGGAGAGCCAGTCCCCCTTAAAGCAAAGGGATGGATGTGAAGATTAGAGGAAGCCTTGGCTGCAATAGGAAGCTCAGATTAGGAAAAGTTAGACTGGCAATATTTAAGTTGTAAGGAGAAGTAGAACATTAGTGGCAAACATATAGAAGAGAGGTGGGGCCAGATGCTGAAGGAATCACCTGGATAGACTTCCTTTAAATTTTTTATGAGAATTATTTTCCATATATGTGTGTGGATGTAGGAGGAGTTCATTGACTTAGGCAGGGGAGTGGACAATAGTTCAATATGAGGGCAAGTTCATCGAGCTATTTAGATTTTCCCTATACCTGGTAGCTGATGAACGAATAAAGACCCGAAAGTTTTAAGAAGGTGTTGATGACATAATTCGGGGACAACTAATTCCCTTAGGGTTGGAAACTTCAGAAAGTGATTCTTCAAGCATCTCTCTTCTATGGAGTGCTAAAGGCACAACAGATCCTGGAAAGAAGCAAAAGATGGACTAGAAGTCAGACCAAGTTGAAGAAAAATTGTAACCAAAGGGTTCGACCTGAAGAGATGTTACATTTGCGGAAAGACGGAGCACATAAGCAGAGAATACAAGATGCCTAAAAAGGCTTGCTATATTAGCGGAAAGGCTGGATACATTGATAAGGATTGTCTAGAGCCAAAGAAAAATGTAGCACAACAAAGACTGAGGGTGCCAAGGAAGGTTATTGTCATGACAGAAAGATGCAGAAACCTCATCCTCCATGATAAAAGGAAATCTTCAAATATCTTAGTCTCCATCACATGTTTGATAGACACTGTTTCCTCACACTCTTTCATATATATTTTGTTTATTCCCTATTTAGACAGCACTGTTTGGTCTATTAACTATGATATAGTTGTGTATACCCTTGTAGATAAGATTGTAATTATAAACAGTCAATACCTTGTATGTGCGGTCAAGGTAGCAAGCCATGTGCTGTTAGTCGACTTGCTACCCCTTAAAATGTTATATTGTGATGTCATCTTAAGAATGGACTAGCTTTCAGTTTATCATGTTAGTATAGCTTGCTTTTTAAAGAAGTTAACTTCTCTCTCCTTATTGTGCCCCTTTCATATTTAAAGGAATCAGAGAGACTGAGTCCCATTTTGTCTCGACTTTGTGTGCTTTTCATCTATTAAAGAATGGTTTCTTGGGGTTTTTAGCTTATATCATTACTGAGGGTAACAATGGGTTGAAGCTCGAGGATATCCATATGTTGTGAAATTTCAGTGATATTTTCTCAAAGTTGCCAGGGATACCACCTACTAGGAAGGTAGAAACTCACATTGAATTGGTACCTGGTGCTGCACCAATATCCAAAGCTTCGTAACAGATGGCTCCTTCTGAGTTGAATGAATTGAATGATCAGCTGTATAAGTTGCTGGATAAAGGCAATATAAGGCTAAGGGTGTCTCCTTGGGGTGCCCTTGTACTTCTTAAAAGGAGGACTGCTCAATACAGTTTTGAATTGGTTATCAGGAGCCTAATAAGGCTGCGATCACAAAAGTATCCATTAGCAAGGATTGACGACTTTTCAGCTAGTTGTAGGGATCTCATATTTTTTCCAAAGATCAACATACGCCTGGGATAATATCAACTTGGCATCCCGGAGGTTCTCCAGAACACAGTTTTTTTGGACGAGGTATGGACACTATTTGAGTTTTTAGTGATACCTTATGGGTTGATGAGTCTCACAACCTTCATGGACTTAATGAATTGATATTTCAGCCATACCTGAATGACTTCGTAGCTTTCTTCGTTGACGACATCTTAATCTACTGCAAGGATACTGGGAACATGTGCGGCACTTGCAGGGTGAACTCCATGTCATTATGGAAAGGCGGTTACATCCCAAGTTGAGCAATTGTAAATTTTGGCCGTAAGAAGTGGCATTTTTGGGGCATATAATCTCTAGGGTTGGTGTTGTTGAAGACTCAAAGAAGATTGAAGCGTTAATGGATTGAGTAGCTTCGTCGGGCCGACAGACTATCATCAGAGATTTTGGAAGGGTTCTTCGATGCTGCTGCTCCACTAACTAGACCAACCCAGGAAAACTTAAAGTTCGAATGGTTTGAACAGTGTCAGCAGAGCCTATTGGTTGAGTAATTATCATCTTTACGGAGTAGAAGTAGCAGTAGGTCACTAGTAAATAAAGTCTGCAAAGCTTTCAACTGCTTGCATTACAGATGTGCTCTATATCTTTCTAGCTTCTTCCACTTCTTGAAAATTATTCCATCACTATACCATAAGAAGGGGAGATAGAGGATCAACTTGGCAAAATCTCCTTTTTGATTCTAAAAAAGTTATTCTATGTTCATAGAAATGGATAACCTAGGAGCTCTTTACTAAATTGGCTTTGAGTATGACCGTGTCAGGAATTCCAGACCCACCATAGTCATCTCAAGAGAAGGCCACTCCATTGTAGCTGTTTGAACATTAACCTTCATCAAACATCTGAAGGAGTTCCTCCTTTTGCAACTTCTCACCAAGTCTTGTCTGATCATCCCATTATGTGAGATAAATCTCCCCCTAACAAAGGCGACCTGTGCATCAATAATCAAGCAACCTATTGAGGATAACCTCGTCTATATCTAATCTGTTGGCACAAATACTATGATGCAGTGGTAAAGATGACATTAAAAATCTTTTTGGATTGGATGCACCAATATGTTTTTAGATGGGTAGGAATTAGTTTTCGAATGACATGATGGCAAAAAGATTTTTGTTTTATTTTGGTTTAATTATTGCCTCCCCGAGTAATTAATTTCCTCTGATTTCTGTTTCCAAGTCCTCAAAAACTAGAGGAACGAGAGTGTTTGACCACCACTCCTGGGTTTTCTATAGGCTTTCAACTTTGCATTCAAAGGTTACTTCAAGAGTCTTTTTGAATGTTCAAAGGAGAGAGATGGATACATAAAGTGGTTTGCAGGAAATGTAGCTGCAGGAAGTGCTGCTGGAGCAACTACTTCGCTATTTCTGTATCACTTGGATTATGCACGTACCCGGCTAGGCACCGATGCAAGGGAGGGCACTGTGAATAGCCGACGCCAATTTAAAGGTCTTTATGATGTTTACAGTAAGACTTTGTCAAGCGATGGAATCGTAGGCCTTTATCGTGGTTTTGGGGTTTCAATTATTGGGATTACTCTATACCGGGGTATGTACTTTGGGTTCTATGACACGATGGCACCTGTTGTGTTAGTGGGGCCCTTTGAGGTTAGTGTCTTTATCTCTCTGGAGGATGTGCCTTAAATGTTTTTTCCTTTTCTGTTATATTTGCTCTCTCTCTTTCTCTCTTTTTGTTTCTTTTTAATTTTTATGTTTTTCATGAGGAGTTTTGCATCTTAGTTGTTAACTTGAAACTTCTCAAGACTAGGTGCAGGAAGGAATAACTGTACGTATTTTGGTATCTTGATTGCTATTGTTGTTTGCAACATTTGACATCAGCAATGATGCTCTTGCAGTAACCTATTAAACTAAATATAACGCCTTAAAAAGCAAAAAAGAAAGATAACTCCTATTGCCATCCTTAAAACTCTTTACTTATGATCGGCTTTCTTATCATAGCTTTAATTGGATACAGAGTAGACTGAACCTGAGTTCTTTTTCCGCCTTGGCAGTGTTGTGCAATAGCTTCGTGTAAAGTTGGTTGGCACTTCAGTTTGTCCTAGTGAACACTTAATAAATTGAATTGTGATTTTGTCCCTTTGGCCCATAGGACTTCGTGATTTAGCTAGTCAGAGTTGATAAAGAGATGAAATACAGGATTTCATAGATGAGATTACTTCAGGCAAAACTTGGGGATGAAATTGATTTTCATCAAGAGTCATGATGAGAAAAAATGGGGGAAGACTATCTAAATCTGAATGTTAAATGTTGCATCCTTCAAGTATGTGATGCTCTTTCATCTATCTATATATTTATATATATATATATATATATTCATCATTGTCCCTGATGTCTAAAGTGAGCATGGCACAAACAGTAAGATTGCTTTATTATAATACAAAGATTGTGAGTTTAAACATCTGAAACACCCTTATTGTAATGTCTGGCCTGCATACATTGACCCCCCAGATTTTGAGATGGGTGAATCTGGTGCATTAGGCCATCCTTTTAATGCTGTCTGAGATGATGTTGCAGGGTAATTTCTTTGCTAGTTTCCTGCTGGGCTGGGGTGTGACAACCTCTGCTGGGGTATGTGCCTATCCTTTTGACACCCTGCGACGGAGGATGATGCTTACATCTGGGCAGCCTGTGAAATATCGAAATGCTATTCATGCATTACGTGAGATAATCCATCATGAAGGTTTTTCTGCTTTGTTTCGTGGGTTAACTGCAAACATACTTCTCGGCATGGCTGGGGCTGGTGTACTTGCAGGTTATGATCAGTTTTGTCGAATTGCTCGCAGACACGGCTATATTGTTGATTCCCATTCAAAAGTTTTGAAATGAATGTTGGATATATATTATTTGTGTTCCTGTATAGCTTGAAAAATCACGGTCCATATGTCCACTGGAATTTATCGGAAGAATGCAAAGCAGTTGGAGATAAGGCCAGAAATAAATATGAAATATTAAACTGATGAATTTTCATTTCATTGCTTCCTTGAAGAGCTTAAAGGCTTCCCTCAATTGGGTCCTATGTACAGTTAGTCAATTTTGTCCATTTCTAGTGGATCCAAAGATCATTTTGCAGGTTTCCAGTACCATTTAAGCGTAGAAGGCAATAGTTTTCGGAATTCCTTTTATATAAAATTTGTTTTCTTTCATCCATCGGTCGGCTTTTGAGGACGTGTCAACATCATGGCATGAATAATGAAGATAGCAAAGTTATTTCTTCACTTCCATGATAGTTATTACCGTCTCGCCTTGGACTACGAACAGTTCCACTGCAGGAATCAGGGCCAATACATAGAGAGTCGTGCAGCCCAAGTCCCAGATTTTAAAATAAAACCCTAGCTAACGTAACACTTTGGTAGCTAAATTTCCGTATTTGTAAGTTTTTCGATTTTCTTACAGTAAAGCTTGATTAATGGCTGTAAAAAAACACAAAAAGAAGTGAAATTTGCTGATAAGCTTTATGTCCTATTTCAAGATTTCGATTCTTCCAAGGGAACCCCCCCCCCTCTCCCCGAAAAAAAGGAAAGGCTGAAAACTCTTTAAGAACAGAGATAATACAGGCGTACGGGAAGGGATAGGGTAGCCATGGCAATTCGAACTTGGATCTAGCTCAGGTGAGGTAAATGAACCGCGCATGCATGAAGTTCTGCAGATCTCTTTAAAGCAAACCGCATTGTTCGTCTCCCGCACAAATTGAATATTTCATACCTTCCTGGTGCGAGAAGCTTGTTCACCGACTGAAATGCATCAAACAAGGATCTACACCGGTGATGTCTTTCTTCTATTTCTGCACCTGTACCTTATCTCTGAAATTTTAGCATCGTTTTGTCCGCATAGGAGAATTTTCAATAGTAGAATTTTCAATCGCGAGTAATTGCAAGGATTTTCAAGAAATGCACATAATCCAAACAAGGCGCT
>JAOVVI020013455.1:0-11853 GCA_028571085.2 Nepenthes alata | reverse complement strand
GTATGAAGAAAATTTTCTAAAATTTGTGGGTAAATTCATCCGGACACTGGGGTTAGGGTTCCTTGTCCGAAAATCTATCAAAATTACGGATTTGAGCATGGAATTATATATATGCATGCTTGGGTCTTGGGGACTACAAAATATAACCTAACCGGGTATGGGAACGAAGATACCCAAAAAAGCGGAATAAAAGTGTAAGAAAATGAAAGAAAATGATATGAGTGTACTTACTTCATCCCGATCTATCACCTTTCTAACTGACTCTTAGACGGATTTGGACTCTTGGCTTTGATCTCCACCTCTCTCTAGTTCTTCATTCTCTCTCTCTCTCTCTAAACCAAAAAATTGACAGAAAAATGCAGGGAGAAAACCCTCATGCGCTTTTATACGTGTAATGGCGCTCAAGTGGTGCTCCGCTCGAGCAATCATTAGGTGCCATGATACCCAAAGGGCCGCACTCGAGTGCTCATCGGGCAAGCATCGAGCGTGCCATTCTGGTTTTCACACCCTCGGAGCTCCTCGATCGCTTTTCGGGCACCGGGTTCTATTTTTCCCATTCAGGTGGTTCCTTGGACGCTAGTTGGGCGCTCATGTGGCACTTGTCAAGCCTGCGTCAAGCCTACAGCATGTAAACTTCGATTTCGTGCCGTTTGGGACTCATTTTTACCCTTCTAACCCAATTCTTCACATCCTTGAACCCTAATTTTGATTATATAACCTTAATAAATTATAATTATCAAAATTTAAAACTCAAAATCTTATTTACGGATTAACATTTCATAGTTTACATTTTTGGTTCCCGGTTTTATCAATTTTGAATTTTTGGGCTTTTCAATTTGATTCCTACCGTACCCTTTGACTTTAATTCTCATATTTTAACTTAATTATTTTCCAATTATTATATTTTAGAACCCAAAACCTCACCACTCGTATTTACCACATCGTGAAAACCAGCACCTTACAATTAGTTGGTAAGGCCTACTAGCCCTAGTCCGTAAAGATAAAAAATTATACATATTATGAAACCCTAAGAAAAAAAGATAAAATTTGAAAAGTTATTTATATTCTAAAAATATATTTGTTCATGTTTCATGTTATGCATCAGATATCATACTCCTATCCCCTTTCCTATTCTGTTTTAAATATATTGTATATTATCCTTGATTATATTATACTTGTTGAGCATTTGGCTCACACTTACTATTTTTCTTATCTCCAAATTAGTACGAGCTTATACCCGATAGAGCAGGTTAGAGGATTGGAAGTTGACTAGGCATTAAGATCTTAGAGGATAACTTTGAGGACTTAGTTTTTAGTATTTTTGTACCCTTATGTAGTACATTTGTATATTTTGTGGAGGATTTATATATTGATGTAGTTGTATATCCGATGATGTACATGTGGTGCAGCTTCCGCTGTAATTGATGGTTGTGAATGCTTCTGTATGTTTTTATGGTTTGTATAGACACCTAGTGGCATATATTCTGAGCCAACGTTGTACTGAAATTATGACATTTATGACACGTGTGGTTTTGTGGATTTTTGGATCTATGTTTGTAAATTATGGATTATGTATATTATACAAGGTAATTACAGGTTTTTATATTGGGCTGACAATTGTATTATAGTCGAAACTCTGTTAGATTTTTGATTAAAAATATGATACGTCACAATTAGTATCAGAGAGAAAGAAATGCCTTAGATTTGATTTGAATCTTATGCGAAAGTTTAGGTTAGAATAAGAAAGATTAAATAAATAGATGAAGGTGTAGGATGATTAAGTTAGACCGAATAGTTGTAGTTATCCTAGTCCAATAACTTAGGCTAGAACTAAGTTAGGATCGGTGGTTTAGTTTGATTGTCTATCCTGCATTGTTCTAGTTAGTGTCCTAAGCGCAACCTAACACGTGTTGTTTGATTTCAGAAATAATATTAGCAATCACAATGGCTCCTAGACGAAGGTCTACTCGTAGTGGTGGTCGATCGCGAGATCGAGAGGAGTGTATAATTTTGTTTGGGGAGGATAGAAGACGTTATAGAGTCGGTGGGGTAGTGAAATCTAATTTCAGTTTTACTTTCGGCTTCAGTTTAAGTCCCTGCTAAGCCTGGGGCGTCTGCTTGTGACCGGTTTCCTTGAGAAAGGGTCCCAAATTTTATGAGTGAGTTCGTACTACGTGATGAAGATTAGGGATCAGGCGGATATGAAGGGAAGAATTATAAGGAGATGCCTTAAGGTTTAAATTTGATTGATGTCGATTTAGTGTTCGAGTTGATTAGCGTCGATTTGTGGCCTAAGTTAATCGATTTTAGTTTGAAGTTTAAGCTTAATCAACTCTGGACTGAGGTCCACAGGCTAGTAATTTGCTAAGAAGAGATGCTTGAATAACAAAGCAAGTATGATGAATAAGGTCGAATTGGTGGCTCGAGGTCAAAATAATTTGGAGTCAATTTTTGGTATAGCGAATCCAAGGATGTCGATTTATAATTGATTTAGTAATAATTAAATGTTTAAACTTTTGAGGTAGCTCGGATCCTATAGAGGTTAAGATATTGATCCTGAGAATTAAAATGGTATTGATGGTGATCTAATGTTTGGAAGAAGATAAGGTAATATTGCCCCATATAAGATAGAAGAGGAAGTTGACCTTGGGTGGTTGACGTGAAAAGAATCATAAGTCGGGAGGATAAAGAAATATCATGGAATATGTCCGTGAATACTTTTATGGATCATTATTCTTCCCGACGAGTTTTGGGTGTACGATTCTAGTTATGGACGGTTCGACCACATGATCAAGGATTGTCCTTATCTATAGATCGGACAGTGAAAAAGTCCAGTTCCTTAGAGCGGGATTTTTCGGTGATGACCTAAGGTGTAGATTGTCATCTACCGTGATGGAATGTAAGATTCCTGGGTTTGACATTGTTGCACATGTATCATTTTGGAATTCCGAATCTATATCTTCATTTGTGATTCTTAAGTTTATTTGTTTATCTAAGGATCTAGGCTTGATACTAGCGGTATTGAGGTCTATAACATTTCGTTGGGTCCGTAGGTATTATTGGTTAGGTTGATGTGATTTATTTTATGGCACCGATCTTTGATATTATTAGTGATGATTTGGTTGGTGAGTCACCATGCCAATATGGATTGTGTTGGTAAGAATATTATACTTTTCGATCGGGTTGTGAAAATTTTGATATTAGGCAGAATTGGTCAAGGTATTAGGAAATTATTATTGTTTTGCCTATAGATCATTTGATGAGGATATGCATCTAGTTTATTTAGCAAATGAGACCACATCTAAGAGTCATCTTGTGGTCACCAAGAAGTCTTGATGGTATAAGTATTTGAGGATGATCCTGGGAAAAAGATTAGGTTGATTGATCTTTCGATCAGTAATTCGAGGTTATGTCGAAATCAACACTGATTTTTTTTAAGGATTTTGTATAAGACCAAGGAAGTATCAGTTAGGTTCCGCTGTAGGATGCTTTATAACCTTTGAGATGAGTAAGGTGAACCAATAAGGTTATTTATGGATGGTTGAAATTTAGGTTGTTTGAGAATGAATGGTTTGATAAACGAACACTGTGAACAAATAGATGAATCATTTGACCTTTTGCCAAGGTGTGGAGCTTTCAAAGGCCGATCTGTAATTGGAATATTGTGAATTGTAGATGAATGAGGGTTATGCTAGTGGAAGCGTTCAGGATTAAGACATGGTCGTTACAAGTTCTGGTAATGTCGTTTGGATTTGTAGATTCATTGACATATCTGTAAATTTTATGGGTTAGATTTTTTGGTCATATTTGGATCAGTATTGTGATGGCCTCATTGATGAATTCAAAGAATCATGGGGAGATCAAACTTTGTTTGAGGACTATTTCATGAATTAGGAAGACTGTTAGCCATGTGTTCGATTGAAGTTAAAGTGTGAGTTTTGGTAAGGGAAAATGTTGTATTGGGCATGCGGATTCTTCAGTAGTATGAATGTGGTTCTGTAGAGATTTGAGCAATGGCTAATTTTGGAAAGACTGATCGATGTCATGTGGGTGCGCAATTTTCTTGGGTATAGCTGAATCCAATAAGGTATCCATTAGCTCTCCCTCAAGGATTTGCAATGTTCGTAGAGCATTTGACTTAGAAGCGATCGGTAACCGCCGGAATGAGATATGTGGAAATAACCTTCAAAGATTAATGATAGATTGTCGACCATATCATTTGGGTTGATCCCTGATGGATCAAGTATATTGTAGTAGAATGTGATACTTTTGAGAAAGATTTAGAATTGTGCTCTTCCTACATCATATGTGGGTGGTTGCCCTTTTGATTAAGTCGGGGGTGAAACCTATGATCAGAATCACTCCAACTGTGGGTTGGAGCTAGTAATTAAGTCTCTGCTCTGAGGACTTATAGGTATTGCTTTTGAAGATGATTATTATCTAATGATTTTAAAAGTTTGAATAGTTGTCTTAAGAAGAAATAATCATATGACGGCCCATTTATTGTGAACTTGGATGATACAATCGGATTGATTAAGTTGTCTCGTTAGTATGCCTACGAGATAATAAGGTTGCGAAATATTTGGGATTTTAAGATTTTAGTAGTGACTTGAGGCAGTACCAAGACTTTTGAAATAATTACTTCGATCATATTTCCTATGTTGGTTGTAATCTGAGGATTATGGGTTTTACCTTGAATATGTCAATGTCCTTGAGGTTTTCTTAGGTATGTAATTGTCATGTAGCCTAGGTGTCTAATAGAAATCCCTGGGTAAGAATTACAAGTTGATTTTAGTATACAAATAAATGGCCAAGTAGAATAGTGTAGTGATAGCGTGTGGCCCACAGCCCAAAGATCTCAGAATAAAATTGAGGTTCCACATGAGTGATTATTTTTTAGGCTTTGGATGAATCAAAGTAAAAATTTATTTGTCTGTCTGAGATTCTGTATTAAGACGGAGAGGCAGTAAATGAATTTAGTTTGCCTTCGAATTAGATGGGCTGTCATAAAATTTTTCACATATCGTTGATTTTGGAAGTAAATTTGTGATCAGGTTAAACCGTTGTGGAGATTAGGAATTTGTCTTACAATCGTTCTTGCATAGAAAGGATTAGATATTGAGAATCAGGATAATTTAGATGGTTGAGATACTCTAGCAGAAATCATCTTATCAATGAGGTGTCATAGGAACGTAAGAGAGAAATCTAGGAGGATTACCCCTAATTATAGAATTTTGAGATTTTGTTAAATTCTAAGAATGAAATTTTTATAAGTAGAGGAGAATGTAATATCCTGAATTTTCTTCCGATTAATTTGAGATAATTTATTATTTTGTATGATTTGAGTGTGATAAAAAATTAATTAAATATTATAAAATTTTGATAGATATTTGGATTAGTTGAGTTAGCGTCCGAAGTGCACCTGCACTGTCGCTTGAGTATCGAATTGGATTTTGGAATAAAAAAAATGGATTATATATATATATATTAATAATAAGGGAAAAACAGAAACAGGAGGTCGGGGTTCGGAAATAAAAGAGAGGAGAGAGAGAGGGAGAACAGAGAGAGAGGAGAGAGAGAGGCTCTCGGATTCGAATTTGGTTTGAAGCTAGTTGGAGAAGTGATAGATCGAGTTGAGGTAAGTGTATTCATACCCTTTTCGTTCTCTCTTTTCAATTTTATTTGGTTTTCCTTGGGTATTTTTATCCCGGTACCCGAACCATGCTTATATTTTGTGAAACCCATGATCCAAGCACAAGTATTTACTAATTTGTAGCCCAATTTGTGGTTTCACGCGGTTCTTACATGCCCCGAAACCCTAACTCGTGCCCAGATGCCTCACCTTCCGATTTTTGAGGCTTTTAACTAAATTGACTCTAGAATATTATTACCCCTACCTTATATATGTTAATTTATCGATTGGATATTTGATTTGGTAGTTTTATGTAAAATTTCATTCGCTGGAACCCTAACCCGCGCTCGGGCCATGTTTAACCAATTATTTCAAATTTTATACATGATTTTGCTTTAGATAATGAAAATCCATGTCTTGAATATGGTGATTTGTCGATTAGGTGTCGGATTTTCCAAGTTTCGTCCTATTTTGCACATACATGAGCCCAACATTCATGCTGATAATGTTCACCCGAGCCATTTTGGTATTTTTACATGATTTTATTTTATTTAATTGATATTTAAATTATGAATAATTGTATATGTTCAATTGTGTATTTCGAAAATATTATTGTGAACCTTTTTTGAAAGGATTATCGTCCGAAAACTCTAAAGTTACGTTTGGCCCGATGTGGTAAGGATTTCCTAATTGTTCCAAAGTATTATATTAAATTATGCATATGTTTAAAGTCACATAAATATTTAAGCCCACAAGAAATGATTATCCGTATCTTTATATAAGAATTAAGCAAGATATGTAAGTATATAAAGGGAATGCCATAATTTGATATATGAATGATTCGTTCTTCCGTAGTAAGAATTTTGTGAAAGAGGTTTGGTAGACTTTCCCTCAAAGAATAAGAAATCGTGAAATCTAGACCATGGATTTATATTTCAGATGGTGATATTCTCTGGCATGCAATATATATTATAGTAGAAACTCAAGGATTATCCTGATCGTGTATTATAATAGATGATATTCCTTGACATGTCTTAAGATATTATTGTGGAAGCACGAGGACTACCTCTGAGCTACGGGGGACATTGTGGCATATGTGATATGGCCTCATATATCGAGTTAGAGGTATACCGCTCACCATGGGGTGTTGAATGGTATGGGTAGTGCCTTAGAATGTATGAAAGTATACACATTTTTTTCCTCGTTCTACCATACCATTAGCTAGTAAGGCCTACTAGTTTTGATCCACAAATATAAAGAAATTTATGTATGTTATGGAACCCTAAGGGAAGAAAGATAAAATATGAAAAGTTATTTATATTTTAAAAATATATTTATTCACGTTTCATATTATACATCATATATCATGCTCATATCCTCTTCAATGTTTTGTTTTAAATATATTATTTATTACACTTAATTATATTACACTTGTTGAGTATTTGACTCACCCTTACTGTTTTTCTTATTTTCAGATGAGTACGAACTTATACCCGATAAGACACGGTAGAGGATTAGAAATCAGCTAGACATGAAGATCTTGGAGGATAGCTTTGAGGACATAGTTTTTGTGATTTTTGTACCCATATGTAGTACATTTGTATATTTTGTGGAGGATTTATATATTGATGTAGTTGTATATCTGATGATGTACATATAGTGTAGCTCCCGCTGTAATTGATGGTTGTGAATACTTTCACAATTTGTTATGGTTTGTATAGGCACTTAGTGGCATCTACTCTAAGCCAACATCGTACCGGAGTCATGACGTTGGTACCACGTATGATTTTGTGGCTTTTGGATCCTATATTTTTAAAAATTGTGAATTATGTATATTGTATAGGGTAATTATAGGTTTTTGTATTGAACTGATGATCGTATTATAGTTAAAACTCTACTGAATTTTTAATTAAAAATAGGGTACACCACATTTTCATAATAATGTAATGACAATAAGTTAATATCGTTGTGGCAATTCCCATTGACTAGTAGATAGAAAATTTGAAAATCTACCAATCTTCCACTAGCCAGCAAAGATAATCATCAGACAAATTATTTTTGAATAATTTCTTTTTACCCTATCTTTTTCTTTTTTTAAGTATATTGAATCTATAAAGGGGCAATTGGTTAGGCTAAATCAAGATTCAAATTAAAGTTAAAAAATTTTGATTTGATATTCGATTTAGTTAAGTTTTATTATGATATTATTTTATTATCTACTTGTTTTGGGATATGACAATAAAAATATCAATCTTTTATAATAATATTGTGATAATAATTTAATATCCTTGTGACAATTCTCATTCACTAGTAGATAAATAATTTGAAAATGTATCAATTTTTCACTGGCGAGAAAAAATAATCATTGAAAATAGACAAATTATTTTTGAATATTTTCTTCTTGCCCTATCTTTCTTTCTAGTGTACTGACTCTATTAGGGGGCTATTGGTTAGGCTAAGAATTCATTCAAACCACTTATTAAGAGGTACATTAAAATTTTATCCAATAAAAGTTGAGAATAAATATCTACAATAGTCAAATAATACTCCTCTTTGTTTGAAAGGCAAAATAATAAAACATATTAATTACTTAATTGAAACATGCTATTTTTATGTGAAAATTATATTTAAATAAAGAAAAATTTATAAAAAATTAATATCTAAAATATGTCTCCACCTTATGTACTTGTTGCAACAAGCCCGCAGACAACTCGAGCAATTAACAAGTACGATGGAAATAGAGATAAAAATAGTATGCTCCAAATCGAAAAATAATAAATAGCCAAAATTATTTCTTAAATGTTTAGCCTAAAAAACATGTAGCCATTTGTACCCAAAGCAATCACTCAAGCGATAATCATGGATGCCTCATGCAAAATCATTTTGAAAGCTTTTCTTTCGGGTGCCTGTCCTATGAACATCATGCAAAATCAATCTAAAGTCATATGCCTGATCAGCAGTTATGGCAACCTCCTCCCATAAAATCATCATTCTAGAGTGACTTGCTCAAACTCTCTCTCGAATGCCCTATTAGAAGCAAAATCCAAAAAAAAAAAAAATAAATAAATAAATAAATAATGGGTATAAAACTCACAAAAAAATGGCATATTCTGTTAATATATATATATATATTTGTTGGTACAGTGCTATCACTGTGACAATTTCCATTGACTAGTAGATGGAAAATCAATTTTATTGACTAGCTAGCAATGAATGATTACAAGAGGAAAATACATTATTTCTGGGTGTTCCAACTCCATAAATGGCGTCTTGAAGAGGCAAAGAACTCATTCATACATAAACTCATCAACGCTTTGCTTGCGCCAGTATCGAGGTGGAAGGGATGAGCAATTCTCCGCCTGCATCTGCAACCTCCACGGGCAAAAGGCAAGTGTACTTGTAATTTTAATTTCAATATATTACTTTATTTTTATGTAGAAATAAGTATATAGATCATGTGATATACTGCTTTATTTACCTATTATTATATGAATCTGTTAGTATTATTTGATAGATAAGATATCATATTATTAAATTTATTCTAAGAATGTTATCATATGTTTTTAAAATACTGTTATACATATAATTATATCTTTTTTGTGTTGCATATGATAATAATTCTATATCAAAGTAGAGGTACTTTAATCATATATATATTTGATAAAATTATATTAAATTAAATTCATAAAATGAATTAACATTAAGTGAAAAAAAATGCGGCAGTAAATTCTCATATATAGAACAGGTTTAGTGATCATCAAGTTATAATACTCCAATATATCAATAAAATAAATATTTATTTATAAATCATGATTCATTTCAGTATTTTCCCTTGGGCCCATGAGATAGTGAGTCTAGAAAGTAATAAAGTTGATTTATTATGACTTAAAAGATGACATTATGTTAAAGTACAAAGATGACATTATTTCAGTATTATTGACCCTCCCTCTAATACATGCATCCACCGCTCACATGGTAGCTTGATTTTTCAGATTAGAAGGCAAAGTTGCAATTATAACAGGCGGAGCAAGTGGCATGGGTGCATACGCTGCAAAGTTGTTTGTCTATCATGGTGCAAAGGTCATCGTTGCTGATGTTCAAGATGACCTCGGTGCATCCCTCTGCAACGATATAGCTTCTGAAAACATTTCTTATGTCCATTGCGATGTAAGCAGTGAGACTGATGTCAGAAATCTTGTTGACATAGCTATATCAAAGTATGGAAAACTCGATATAATGTACAGTAATGCTGGAATAGGCGGCCAATTTAACGTAGCATCAATCATCGATGCAGAAAGCGATGACTTTAAAAGGGTTATCGACGTGAATCTTTATGGTGGATTCTTATGTGCTAAACACGCAGCAAGAGTTATGGTCCCAGTAGGAAAAGGTGTTATCCTGTTCACGGCCAGCAATGCGTCAGTAACCTCAGGCTTAAGCCCTCATGCTTATGCTGCATCGAAGGTTGCTATTGTAGGCCTAACGAGGAATTTATGTGTAGACTTGGGAAAACATGGGATAAGAGTGAATTGCATATCGCCTTCTCTCGTTGCCACTCCGTTAGCAACAAAGGCGTTAAACGTTGATAGGACTACTGCCAAGATGCTTTACGAGTCATTTTCGATTTTAAAAGGAGCAGTGCTCGAGGAAGTGGATGTGGCAAATACAGCTTTATTTTTGGCAAGTGACGAGTCAAGAATTATTAGCGGGCAAAATTTTGTAATTGATGGAGGATATGGCACCACCAATCAAGCCTTCACTGTTAAGCTTCAAGAATTAACATCATGCAACCATGTATAAGGAACTCGTTTGTCCCTTCAACAATGGATTTGAGAAAGCCTATTCAATAAGTTACCATTCAAATAAAAATAAAAATGAGCCATGTTTTTTTTTTCTTTTTCTTTCTCAATAAAAGGAAAGCAAGCCATTTATATTTGAAAAAGTTAGGCATGTTAAATTTAAGAATAAAATTGAAAATAAATAAGATTGAGAATAAAATAAATAATAGAAAATTGTAAAAATGTTTTTATATATTTTCCCAATATTAGTTTCTTTCTATATTCATAATATCACCATATTATAGATTATCATGTCATTCAACTATTCATCTGTATTAGATTTTGAATTCAATATTTTCACCTTCTATTTTCTATTCTATTTTCAAACATTAATATAGCACTAACTTTATTCTATCTAGATATTATTTATATTGATCACATTTTAAATCATATATTATCACATATTCGATGTCATAAAACATTTAAGGTGTAAAGAGCCTAAGATGAATGTCAAATTTTAGAATTCTTAATGAAATATTTTGATAAAAGTTTTCCTACAATAAAAGTTAATAATATAAATAAAAAAAGATTTTTAAAAAAATAAAAATCACACATATATTTATATATATAGTATAATTTCCTATTAAAAACATTGTGGTTCTATAGGTATAAAATATAGTAAAAATATTAAGCACTAATAATTATTCAGATTTCTAATATCCAAGTGGTGGAACTGTTACCAGGGAGGAACAAGTTCCAACCGGTCAAGGCATTGATTCTCACAAATTGAAGTCTCAATGATGTAGGGCTTAAAAACCCACCCGAAAAGAACAATAAAATATTATATTTGAGTTGAATAATTGGTGATTAATATCTGAAAATATTTACTCGGTTAAGAGTACAATCACAATAAAAAATATTTATTTTTTATAATTCAAGTATTAAGAATTTGTTGTGTCCGTGTGATCCGGCCGCCTGTCTATTACAGCACGAGGATTCTATACGTTCGCGGATAAACGGAAACGGCCAACACAAATGAGTTGTGAGTGTACTGTAAGAAATGGGTACGATGACAAAAATGGAATGCGCACGATTTTACGTGGAAAACCCCGTTATACAAAGAGGGGTAAAAATCACGGGAACGGATGGAAACGTCCGAGAGTTTTCACTATTGTGGTGAAAAATTACAACGGAGCTGTGGCACAGTTTTCTCCTTCGTGGATTACAATATGAGCCTGTTGTTTTTGCTCTTTTTCCCTCTTTTCTTCTTCTTTTTCATAGTTTTCTTACTTTTCAGCTATGTTTTTATATGGAAAAATCCAAGAGTCCCATTTTCGTGCCTAAGAGGGGGTATTTATAAGGGGAGATTATTCCGTTGGGATGGTGACACGTGGCACTGGCGTGTCAGGGCCGCCTGCCACCGACTCTGCAGGCGTACTGTGA
>JAOVVI020013454.1:0-11853 GCA_028571085.2 Nepenthes alata | reverse complement strand
ACCGATTACGTTTTCACGAAACGACGTCATTCAGAAACTTAAAATCAAAGCAAAAAATGACGACGTTTATTACTGCCGAAATAGAAAATGACGCCGTTCAAGTCGTCGTCTACATTCGTCGGTTTCATCCGAACTCAACTACGACCGACTCGACCCGAATATCAGACCCGATTTCATGTTTCGAAAAAATCTAAAAATTTACAGAACGTCAAAGGCAGAGTTGATGCCCGGCTCTGATACCAAATGTTAGACATTAATGTGGCTAAAATAACCATTAAAGCGGAATATAGAATCGATTTTTATACCTCCCGCCATATGCGTGCTTTATTTTTGAACGTAAGATTCGGACCGATTTCGAGCTTCTGGATACTCTTTCACTCATTTAGATGGTGTAATGCTTGAGTTGGGTGCCAGAGACAAAGCCAGAAGGCTCAATTTATAGGCGAAATCATCATTCACCTCAAACGAGCGTTTCGTACTCAAACCGGCCAAGAATCGATAATTGATTTAATAGAAAAGTTATCATCAATAAATGGACCACTAATGATTCAACAATTAACTGAGTAAAATGACAAATGGTGATGAATCGATCAAGGAAGACGAAAGGAACGAAACCCTCTGTCGGCTCGAAAACAGCTTAGAGAAGCCGTTCGCGGCTCGGCTCAGCTCACTCGGCTCGTGGGCCGGACTCAGTAATTGGGCTCGATAATTGGGCCTGAAGCATATATGCAGAGCCCATTATTTCTTATAAATAATAAACATAATCCCCTTTAATAAATAATATTAAAAAATTCTCACTCAGAAAAATATTTTCTAAAAAATACCATAAAAAAAAATCAAACAATTAAACTATACGAAAAATATTATTAAAAATAAAGAGTCTATATGAGGATTAGTTTTCAACGACGGCATGTAGTGGTAGACGCTTTTGCAAGTTTTTTGGGAGTACTACCACTCTTTCCAAAGTCTTGGCAATACCAACTTTCTCTCTCCCTTAAAACCAAATCGATCTTTGTCAGGAGACATGAAATTAATACTAAAAAAATTATAATTTTTTATTCGATCAGATATCTTAATATTTTTTATACAATTTCTTTTACTTAATAATAAGATACCAAAAATATACTCACACAAATTAAAAAAACTACAAAAAAAATTGTGAATATCAAAAAGTAGTAAGAATATCTAAATATTCTATGCGGTCACCTTATAATAAGGCTACAAAGTCATCAAATTTACCATAATATCTTCTATTTTACCTATCCTTATAGTAAAATCGTGTAAAGAAATAATTAATAAAAAAAATATTTTTTGTTACTCTAACTTTTACTATAAAAAGACAATTAGCACTTTTTTCAAACTATAAAAAGTAATTGCCCAACTTATCCAACTGTTATGACTAATCCTACAATGTTCAAATTGAAAAAAAAAAATTACGATTAATTTTCTCCTTGATTAACTTATAATATCAATACATATATATATATATATATATTCTGATTGGTTCAATAATTTACCTTTAGTAATAAAATATTTTATCAGTATCATTTATAAATTTCTCATTAAAAGATTTATTGACAAAATATAAATTCGTGACTAAAAGTTCATCACTAAAATTTTAGTTATAAATTTTTATTTTGTTACTAAAAAGATTTTTTAATAATTAAAATCAAGTCATTAAATTATATTCTATAATGATAAAAAATATTTTTATCACTAAAATATATTTTTGGTGACCATAAATTTTACCATTAATACCACTTAAATGTATCACTAAAATATCTATTTAATAGAAAATAATCGTGTCACAAAACGCATATAAACTAACCCCTAAATTATATAATTTAATGACTAAAATTTTAACACAAATATCAAATTTATTGTAAGCCTGAGTTTGAATATTATTGTAATCTTTATTAATGAAATTAATATATTCATAAGTAAGATCAGAGGATAAAAAAATTCAGCCGAAAATCAAAATTAGATTGAATCATATCGAATTGAGGGATGCTGATCGACACCTATCATGCACCCGTGCATGACAAATAGACTACATAGCGCCCGATCGAAGCTTGACTGGTGCCTGAACTCTAAATCCGGAGTAGCAGTACTTGAAGCGCGCCTAAAGGGATGCCCGAGCGCCAAAACATATGGGGTGTGCTATAATATTTCGGATCCCATTTGAAATATTTTAATATTTATTGTGATTTGAAGTATTTTGGACGTGGTAAAAATAAATTAAAATATTATAAATTTTTTTTGAATGATCGAAATTTCGGAGTGGCATCTAAGTGTGTCGTATTATTATCCGAATACCGATTGTGATTTGGGCATAAAAGAAAAAGGAAAATATTAAATATATAATAATAATAATAATATTATTATTATTATTAAAAAAAGAATGAGAAAAAGAAAAAGTTGGGAATTGGGGAGAGATGGAGAAGAGGAGAGAGAGGGAGAAGGAGCTAGGGTTCGTGCGGTGCGAAGGAGGAGGAGGAAGAGAGAGAGGGATAGGGAGAAGAAGAGAAGGGGTTGGCAGTGACGGTGGCTTGCCGGTGAGGTCACGGCGTGTGGTGGTGATGCAAACGGCGCGAGGAGGGAGAAGCGGCGTAGCATCGCGAGCGGCGTGAGGGTGAAGATGGCAGTGCAACGGCGCCGGCGCTGGTTGGCTGAGGCCGGGGACGGCTAGGCAAGCGCCGCAGTGGTGAATCGGCAGTAGAGGAGCGGCGTCGGCGTGCCCAGCAACGGCGGGGAGAAGTCACGCGCGGAGAACAGAGGAGAGAGGAGGGCGCACGGTGGCAAGAGAGAGAATGCCAGATTCGAGTGCTTCGGGAGATCTTTTCTTCGAATTTGCAGAGTATAAAGTCGAGACAAGTATCCTCTAACCATATTCCTTGTCTAATTTAATTTCTGATGTATTTTTACTACTGTAGGAGATTTTACTAATATACATATATTTTTGTATACCCTAAATTTATTAATTATGTACATGCATGTATGTTTTACCGGTTGTGCGGTGATTTTACACTGGTATTTATAATTTGGAGAATTTTCGGATACCCCGACAGTATATAAATGTATTTTTGTGTATCCGCATATTGTGAAACCATGAACCAGACCTTGCATTCTGCCGGGGGTGGGGTCACTACGGGACCATGGTGGCCCGAGACCCGATGGGTCGTTATATGTGATCCGAGGCATGAGTTATTTGTACCGCTCCCGATGGGGAGGCTTAGCCCCGACGGGGACGTATATAATATGGTCACTTCCGTCGGAAGGAGGGTTGAGACATTTTATAGCTGACCTGCCCCACTGTATATTTAAATGAGAACCAACGCAAGGAATTGACGAAAAATTAATATATTCGAACGTCATAATATGTAACTAAAACTTAATGTTGCACTCAAAGTCACGGGTGATAAAATATAGTGAGCACGTTCCTAATCTATGGGAGACAGAGTATATGGATAGCCTTGAACTGCTGGCTTAAATCGCAGTCGATATAGCCCTGGTTATCAGACGAGAGTAACCCTTCCTCAAGTTAGTATTATTTATCTTTAGTTTTTTAATTTCGTGCATACTTTATAGTTTTGGATGTACTTGGGTGGAGGATGATTTTCAGATACATTGATTGGCCTACAATTGGGCAATAGGAATTTCTCATACGTTTAAATATGTAATAAACTCAGAACGTGTTTTGATTTATATTTTAGTTCTGACGGTCTTCTCTCGATTTTTGTATTATGAGATTTAGATCCGGACGATGGTTTGTGTCCTACACGGATGTGGTGATGGTTGCGACTATATAATGTGACATCGGATCATATGATATGATATCGTCTATGACATTTGACCGGATCGTTATTTATTACGATTATGTTTCGGATGGACAGTTTGATACAGACGATAATTTAGTACGAGATATTTTCCAAATTTTTAGAAATTTCACGGACATTGTGTTTTATTTTATGTGATTACTATGCGATATCCATACTTCTGATTTATGAGTACTGTTTTATACGATGATACTTGTTGAGCTCTAGGCTCACGTTTTCATGCTTATCCCTTCAGACCAGTGACATGGATACATTTACAGAAGTTTGGACGTGATCGGGCTCGGATATCCCTTTTGGCGAGTGGAGATATTGTGTTTGGTATATTTCTGATCCCAAGAATGTGTTATGGTTATTATTTATAGCCGGATAACGGCTCTCATCATTGCATGAGAAATATTAGAGTTAATTTATTATATTGATGAGTTGTTGTTATGTTCAATACTTCCATTGTGATTGTGTATAGCAGGTCGTGTATTATATTTGTCCGAATTTATATCCGATAAGATCTTGTGCGGGTTTTATTATAGCGGATCCTGTATGCATTATCATATATGGGTTGGATTTTTATGATTAATGAAAATATTATTTTTAATTTTATTTTTGACTTACATATATTGTGTTCCTGGGTCGTAACATGTGCAATCGAGCAGTGCTTGTGCTCCACTGTGTATGGCTTCAGCACCTAATGCATGGTTAACTCCGTGGTCGAGTGCCACTCAATATAAATAGAGTCCGATATATTTTTGTCATTTTTCTCAAAAATTTCATGAGAGGAGAGAGAATGAGACGAGTAGGAGAGAGATAAGAGAGAGGAAGTCCTAGAAATGCAAATTAAGTATATCGAAGTTAGAATTTGGTGAGAATTAAGTTAAGACAAATACATTTCAAGCATTTCCTCTCTTATTGCTTTTCTTTTTCAATTTCTTGAGTATTTTTTATTTTAAAATACTTATAGATGATATAAATTTAAAATTATGATATTTATATTTAGCATGTATATGAAGCTTTACTAATTTTTCTGTAAATAAGCATAAATTTTATATCCAAACATATGTATATTGTCTACATTGGTTGAATTTTACAATGTTTCATCATGCATGATCTCAATTCGTAGTATAATATTCTTTCATGTTTGAATTTCATTTAAATAAGTTCCAGCATGTTAAAAAAGTTCCTAAACGTTTTTTAAAATTCAATTAGAATTTCCTACTTGTACTGAAATTCCACATAAATAATCTGCATGTAAGTTCATAAAATGAATTTCTATCAAATTTATGATATAGCCAAATTTCAGCATTATTTTGCTGAATTTCTTTGCATAATTTTGCTAAGAACAGTTCTACATATCTAGGGAACTTATAATTCAGTATGACAAGGTAAGAATTTTTAAAATTATGTAAAAAATTCTAAAATTAAATTAAGAAATTATGAGCTATTTTTTAATATGTGAAAACTGTAAAATATGAAGAAAATTGTAGGAGTTTCCTAATTATATGTATTGAATTATGGTTATATTTTAGCAGGTAATATATTACGGCATGTCTTAGTATATTATAGTAGTAAATTTATATTCGAACCTATCATTTATGAGGGAGAAAAGGCTTTCGGCCCGGTCTATAATGTCATATATATAACGGTCCACCTATGAGTTCTAAATAGTAGCGTACGGCCTTTGATTGTATGAAAATAAATACAACATGAGTTTTGATTATCCACTCTTTTAGTCGGTAAGGCCTACTAGTTGTGACAGAAACTCTTTTTTTTTTGCTCCGTCAGAGACCATCCGAAACTGACACGTAATATTTTAAACTCTTAGACAAATCAGTACGGACTGGTCATGCCACACAAAGTAAATTTATCAAAAGCATAAATAACAAAATCACAGGATCGACATACGCCATATAACATTCATGGCTTCAACTCTTTTAACATTCCATTTCATTGAATCAAAATTCATACAGAGATACCGTTCTAAAACCTGATTACAACCAAAAGATAATGGCGGAAGCAAATATATTCCAAAAGGTACATAAGTGGAAGCATAGACGTTCTCATACATGCTATTCAAAGATAATTACATTTAGGACTATCAAATCCACCAAAAAACTTCAAAAAACTTTCTGAATCCAAAATCCCTTCCTGCTTAGATTGATCTAGTTTTGCTCGTTTCGTATTAATTCTACAGTGTCATTTGAAAAAAAAACTATAAAAGAATGAGTCAAAATCCAGCAAGGTACTAAAAACATGAAATGTCATGGAAATTTCAAGATTCATGTAAATGCCAATTTTTGGAGTACGTAATATAACTGTTCAATGTTAGTTTTTAAAGCATATGACTTTCTGTCTCGTATAAATTTTTGGAGTCCAAAGTTTAGTATGAAAGTTTGAAATTCATGGCTCATGTCAAAATCCAAAGTTCTCAAGTTCATATCATTTTTTTTTGGTCTTTGTTATCCAAAGGGACCTAGGATGGTAGACCCTACCAACCAATGGGGAGAGTAATCGAGAACAAATTGTATTCATTCCACACAATCAAATGCCTCTACTCAAAATTTATATTCATATCCTTTCCATAGCATAGATTGCTCTCACTTCACAAAATCAAAGGCCTCTATTCAATATTCAATTTCTACCATTTCATTACGTCCCGAGGAGGGGCGGACCATGTATCATTCCATGAACAGAGTTATTCCTGATTATCACCGTAATGTTCTAAGACATGCCAGAGAACTTTATCTGACTGTATAACAGTGCTAGGTTTGATCTTATTCGTTCATAGTTCATCGTGTCTTAAGGCCGATTCACAATTTATATGCTCCATTTTTCGGACAAATACAAAGGGCCTTCCTATTTTGACATCATGTCTCAAGGCTAATTCATCATTCATATGTTCCATTTTTTGGACAGATTCAAAGGGCCTTTACATTTTTTTATTCCAGTTTCATGCCAAGTTTTCATGCAAAGAAAAACCGAACATGATTTGAACAGAAAGCATGGGTCAAACATGAAATCAAAATCAAAATTTCATTCATGCACAGAAGTCCGACCGTACATTAAACTCAAAGCATGAAGTCAAGGTTACGAATTAAAATCATATTATTCATGCATTTCTCGTAACTATCATACAGAGATATTTAAAAGTAGTAATTATAGAAAAACAACTCTGAAGTACTCTTGCATTAAAACGTTCTAAAAGCCTAATCTTAAAATCGAAAAGTACACTTGCTTGGTTTTCAAACTATCCACTCCAACTGGCCTAAGGCTCCCTCTTTCTCTTCGCATCTTACTTTTTTTTTATTTTACAGATTTTCCTAACTCCTTTTTCAGACTAAGAGTTCAGTATATATAGAGGAGGGCTTTGGTGGGAGCAAGTGGGGTAAGTTACCCACTTGGCACTTTTTTCTAGAAGGTTAACAAAGTATGTAAGGATAGTTTACTTACTCTAATTAGATTGGAGTAGTTGGATCTAATCCAGCTAAATAATAGAGTCGGCCTTTATCGTCTTCTGTTTACTCCGATCATTAGCAAGTTTAGTTAAAGCATTTTTACTCTGGTTTTCAACGTTCTTAATTTATTTCGGTCAATAATTCTAAATTCGGTCAACGACTCATCATCAATCCCAACAGGCCAACATTTCCTTCTTACTCAAAATCGGTCAACATTTCCTTCTTACTCAAAATTGGCTAACATTTCCTTCTTGCTTAACACCGGTCAACATTTCCATCTTCATCCAATCATCACCCTGGCCCCCTTACTCATCAAATCATCACACCGGTCTTCACTTACATCACCATCCACTTTGGCCTCTTATATTTATACAAAGCAGTCCGGCCTTCAAGAGGGCTCAAACCACTCTGGCTTTCCAAGGGCACACAATTCACTCCGGCCTCCACAATTCACTCCGGCCTCCACAATTCACTCCGGCTTTCAAGTGGCATAAGGCTACTCGCTACACTAAATCACTTTGATTTTTAAACCTTTCACAAATCACTTTGGCTTTCAAGCCTTTCACAAATCACTCCGGTTTTCAAGCTATACTAAATCACTCCGATTTTTGAGCTACACTAAATTACTCCAGTTTTTAAGCCTTTCACAAATCACTCCGACTTTCAAGCCTTTCACAAATCACTCCAGTTCTTAAGCCTTTTACAAATCACTCAGGCTTTCCAAGCTACACTAAATCACTTTGATTTTTAAGCTACATTACCATGTACTTTCTAGCCCTTTATGTTTTTGGGATTGGGATCTCACACTAGCCCTTGATCCCTAAGATAATTAGATTTTGGTATGTTTGAAGATAAGAAATAAACTGAAATATGTTAAAGAATTCTAAAAAAGATTAATTTGAATATCCTGTGCAAGTACTTAAAAATTTCATGTTATTGCATCAAATTATAATCCATTATCTTTTCGATAGCTTTTGATATATTTTTAATACAAATTATATACGATCATTTATTAAATTATATACATTATAGGACTTTGAATTCACTAATTGCTTCTATTTTACTAACCCTTTCAGATGAGAAGTTTGGGTACTTGTAGGATGATCAAGATTAAAAAAGAATCAGTACGAGGAGTTCAATTTAGAATTTCAATGTAATTCTAATGTTATATTTCAAATCCAGACAGCAATTAATGTTGTATTTTAGTTTCGAATAATAGTTTAATGTGTTTATGACAATCATATTATGGTCGGTGAGTTGTTTGATGAATGTTGGTTTAAATTAGCACCAATTGAGATAATTTACGTTGATTTCAGTTTGTAAAGTTAAGAAATATCGATTGTGCAACTTTTGACTGTAGTGAAATTTTATTGTTTACTCTGATTATGATGAATGCGATAAAGATCCTCACGTAAGGCCCAAAGTCATTGTTGGGTTAGTGTCGGAGTCATATGAAAAATAGCAAATATTTTGATCTTGTGTATATTTTATTTCATTTTATTGTAGTTGGTTGATATATCAAAGTGAAATTCACATCTAAAAGTTAATTACATGGTAATTTAGTTAATTAACAACAATTAGTTAATTGATAATGACAAGTTTAGGATGTTGGGAACATATCCATGACAGAAGTAGTGACAAAAACGTCGTAAGGCGGATGTCTTATATAGACTTGAGGTTCTAATGTGGTTGATTATTTGGTGAAAGAATTAAAATATGTCGTCCGAACAATGAGAAAATATTGGACCTAGTTCACACCTTGACCCAGAGGAGTGCATAACGATAAGGGCGAGAATAGCAGACTTAATGGGATCTATGACTTGAGTGCAGTATAACCTAGTGACAATCCCTATAAATTTAGGAGCAATGGTGTATGATCGATTCACCAATGAAAGGGTTCCTAAATTCATGGGAGATTCGGATCCCATGAAGGCTGAAATTTAAATCCGGCAAATTGAAAGGATTTTTGCTATGATTAGATAACCAGAGGAGAATAAGGTGATGTTTCCCTCTTCAAGTTGGATGGTGAGGGGGATCATTGGTGGTCTATGAAGAAGCAAGTCATGGTCTTGGAAACTGAAAAAATTACTTGGGACATGTTTGTATAATTATTCAGGGACAAATACTTCCCTACGAGCTTAAGGGAACAAAAAGAAGATGAATTTACCCATTTATAGCAAGGGAATCGAACAGTTGCGGAGTATGATGCAAATTTTATAAAATTATCCCATTATGCCCTCATATGGTCCATGCTGAGGCAAAGAAAGAAAGAAAATTTCTGCAATGAGTTAATTATACAATTTGAAGGCAATTCGTGACATTGAAGCTAAGGACTTATAGAGATGTGCTGAACCAAACTCTCTTATTTGAATGGGAATTAGAAAGAGATAAGTTCTTTGAGAAGAAGACTACAAGCCATGAAGGTCAAAGTTTTGGTCAAAGTTTGGGGTGGTCAAGAGGATTTCACAAAAGGTCAAAGCCAACGAAAAAAAGAAAAGAAAGTGCTAAAATCCAAGGTGTACCGGGCTCTCAATTAGCAATGCCCATGTGCCCATATTGTGGCAAATTTCATGGTGGAAGGCCCTACTATAACATTTTGGGAGATTACTTTAATTGTGACCAACCTGACCACATGGTCAAGGATACCCTCAACCATCAAAACAATCGGCGAGGAAGCCAGGAGCTTTGGGACAAGCTTTAGCGGTGAGATCCCAAGATGCAGATGTGTTGCCTATGGTGATGAAACATAAACTTACTATTTTTGGACTTTTAGCTCAAGTACTTTTAGATTCGGAGTTTACACATTCATTTAAGTGTATATATATTTTCAACATACCTCGAGCCTAATTTTGATTATATTAATTTAATACCTCAAGATTATCATAATTTAAAACCCGAATCTTATTTACGGATAAATATTTTGATATTATAACGCCAATTCTCAATTCCACATATTTCGGGTTTTCGGCCTTTCAATCCGATTTCTCATGTGTCCTTAAACCCCAATCAACTTATATTAACTTAATTACTCATATCTATTATGTTCCGAAAACCAGTACCTTACAACTTTCGTATAGTAGTCCAATTATATTTCAAAACTATATATATATGCCATATATAAACCGGAAGATATATATAAATTGATATGCATAAGCTAAATTTTTAATCGATATATTATATTATGTTAGATGCTGAATTTTCTATATTTAGCCACAAATTTAGCATACCATACTTTTAATTTTAATATAACTGAGTTTTTCTAAACGTATAAGTTTGATACCATGAAATTATGATATAAAATTGTACAATATGATATGAATTATGAATATTTTCTCTAAACATGAAAAAATTAAGAATAATCAAGAAAAAGTATAAAGTTTTTCTAAGTATAAGAATTGGACTAATGTTACCATTCAATGAGAAATATATTACGTCATACTTTAGAATATTATTATGATATATTGATATCTGATCCTATGTAATTGCGTAGTTAAGAAGCGACGTTTGACCCTATTTATAGGGTTATACATAGATGGCCCACTTTCGGGTCTTGCATAGGAACTTATGGCCTTTGATTATGTAAAAGCATAATTAATTTGATTTTTAATTGTCTATTCTTTAGCTGTTAAAGCCTACTAACTTTGGTCCCTAAAGATAAATAAAAATTAAGTATATTTTGATAGTTAATATTAAGAAGAATAAGATAATAAATTTGAAAATGCATCATATACGTTTTCCTATACCTGTTCTTGTTATCATGACCGATCATGATCTTTTCTAATTTTGATATATTTTTAAATATAAAGTATGCATGTTCCTTGATATATATTGTACCTTACTAAAATTTGGCTCACTATCTTAACGTTTTACTAACCATTCGGATGAGCATGGGATGCACGAATATTTACCAGATGAGCAGGAGAAGATCGAAAAGTTTTACTTTATATTTTTATAATGATTTCTGTTGGATTATGTTTGTCAGACAATGTTTAATGTATTTAACATTGCTTTAATTTAGTTTAAATTCAGTTTTGGATTTTGGTTTGTAATGTATTTGACTTTCGATCAATTCTTAGAGGGTTAAAGTGTTGTATTATGGTGTCTTGTTTCAGTTTATATGTCGTGTTAAACTTAGACCGTGTTAGTATTTGCTAGATTGTTATATATGGTGATGAGAACTGATTTTTAGGTCAGTAGGTCGATGATGTGATCGAGGTCCATTTTTCATACATGATCATGTCAGTTTTAGTGATGCTGGTGACCCCAGTTTCGTTCAATCAAGTTTTATGAATGTTATTGCTTCCAGAGATTATTGTTATGCGTTTTTTTTTGTATTGGCAGGCATCTATCCTTACTAAAGTCTGACGTCGTATTGTTTAGATCGATGTCGGTGCCATTAATGATGTGGCAATTTTATTTTGGTCCTTTGTATATTATTACGTTATATATTTTTGGTCGATTATTGTATCGGTGTAAATTTACGTCCAAATAGTCAACTGAATATGTAATATAGTTCAAATTTATATTTAAAAGATAATTAACTATGACTAATATAAATAATAGGATTTAGA
>JAOVVI020013452.1:0-11854 GCA_028571085.2 Nepenthes alata | reverse complement strand
TCTAAAAATCACAATTTTTACAACTTATATGTAAGCTAGAGATATGATAGTTGTTAACTATAATATTTCTAAACTGAATTCAGAAGAGAGAAAAGACAAAAAGGACACTAACAAAGATTTCCCAATGATCGCACTAGGGCATGGGAAGCGAGTATATGAGAGAAATCAAGCTAATTGTTTTTGGAAACAATAATATATTATTTTTATTTTGTATATTTCACGTTTGTGAATTTCATACGTAATAAAATTAATTAACAATGATTAAGCTATACACACACACACACACACACACACACATATATATATATATATATTTCATTATATTTTATTAAATATCATGATAATTTTGAAATATTGAGTCTAGCATAATCTTCTAAATGAGTTTTCCAATATGAAAGTATAAGCCGAATCAATACCTTGAAATGATTTTCTTTTGAAATAAGATTTGTTTTTTTATCTCTCATTATTTTGAACTTTTTAAACATTAAACTGAAAAAATTTAAAATTGTTGCGTTTTAGGCCCCTAGTTATATGAATTAGGAAGCCTTCGGATTTCTCATCGTCCGGACAAGATCACGAGCGGGTCCAATCTCCACTGTTATTATCCTGAACCTGCATAATATAAACTACAAACAGGAGGTCAGAGGTCGGCGAGATTTCTCCTACCGAAAATACTCTGACGCTCAAGTTATTAACCTCCCGCAATGATCGAAAAGGGACACAGGCTTAGAGGTGCACAGAATTATGTTGAGTGTGCAGTGGGAGTATGTAAATGCAAGAGTATGGGACTCGTTGAGCATTTTGTGAGAGGTATGGCTCCTTAGATGCACCACAACAGGTAGCTCACTTTGGTAGCTTGAGAAAAGATGTGAAAAGTTGGCGTTGTGCGTGAGACTGAGAGTAAGAACTTATATAGAGTGTTCGTCTCAATGCCCAGGCTCAGATTAGCAATTTGGGTTCAGGCTGGGAATCGAATCGGGGGTTCTTGATCGGGGATCCCTTCTCTTGTAAAAGGAGAGGGCATTTATAGGCTCCTTGGTGTGGAGCTTTGGGCTCAAGGATCCTTTTTATATGGATTCACCAGCCGTTGATTGCTGGTGGCTGCTGGTGGTGTCAGTTGTTGTCTTGCGGCGGTGAGGAGACCGCCATACGTCGATAACCACGCTTGGTTTGGTTCTCATGTAAGGATAGGCTGGCCAGTTGTAGGGAATGCCGCGAGTTGCGATTGACAGGGTTGACCTTCCCCCATCGGCTCACCCCTTTTGTGATACACTTGCCTCCTATAGCCGCATTAATGAGTTACAGGAGGCGGCTATTGGATGCAGGTATTGGGTTACCACGTAGGTTGCTTTGAGTTTTGGGATGAGCTGATTATCTGGGCCACTACTTTCTGGATTGGGCCTTGTGATCCCTGGGCCTTACCGATACTGGACCCAACACTAGCCCCTCAAGCTTAGGCTGACTAATAGTCGAGGCCTGGCGTGTCCTTTGAGGGTTCTGCTAGCCACCACGTGTCCTTCCTCGAGACATGCTAGACCTTGTCCTCTTCTTGCGTCGTGTCTTCCCTAGGCAATCACGTGGGCTTTTCAGATGCCACCGAGATTCAGTGCTCTGAAAGGAATGGTTCGCACGTAAGAATTTGCGCATGTATCAAGTACTTTCTTGTTTTGTGAATGACGGCTTTTGGGCGGCTTGCTTTGCTGGGCGTGGGCAGGGCGCTAGCTCACCCATAAATAGAGGAGTCCCTAACAAGGGAGACCCATGCCTTAGCCAATTCTTAGAGGAGTGATGTGAGGCCCTTGACTTGTCCCACTCCCAGCGGGAGTTCACAAAGGAATCGGATGGACTTGCTGGAGACCTGGAGCTTCTACTGAAGACTATCTTCACACCCCAATTTTGGGCGGTTTCTCATACTAATGAGGGTGGCTTGGCCGCTCTACTGCTATTATATGCCTTCCTCACGGGTGGCATGATTCCTAGTATGTGACAGGATCCTTGCAGAGCTAACATGGGGCTCTTTGTCCTTGGGATAGCGCATTGCTGACGGCCTCAACCGCAACTGGTTCATCGTATGTGCCACCTAGATAGGAGGTGGAAGGTGTCCCTAGGGGAGGGAGCGCGAGCTAGTCGTGTCCTTATTGGGACTACTACTATGGGTGCTGGTTCTGCCACTGCAGTTAACATTTGATGAACCTTCAAGGTCTAGCAGCGGCTTGGATGTTTGGGCGGATCAAGGTTTTGGCGGTGAAAACGAAGAGATCTGATGTAGATCACCTTCACTGATAAGGTTTCAAGCATTTGGAACCGCTATTTCAGGCTTTATGCTCCGTGTTGTTCCTTTTCCTTTTATATACTTTCGCTGTCGTAAGTCTTGTACTTTGTAAAGAAAACTTTGATTAATAAAAGTAGTAGTTGTTGCCTTTATTCTTCTGTCTTGTCACATGCATATTCTTCATTTTGTTACTTTACGCGTTACATTTTGAGGGCTACGGGACCCACTCGTCGTCGCATGCGCCAATCTATGCACTTGAGCATTCCGAGTTTCTTGTGGTCTGTTTTGCAGACGCCGTCCCTCAAGTCCCCTTACAGATCATCAATGGTAGGACAGGGTGAGAAAAGATTGCTGACGTCTGCCATCCAGGAGATCAAACACTGATGGCAGACATCACATCCATCGGATATTTTGACACAATGATTGTGCGGGAGGTGTTGGGGGCGTCGCATCATAGTGGCTTGCTTTGGAAAGGCACGATGCTTCAGGGATCCGCAACGTAGGTGGATCTTGTTGGCTCTCTCCCAATTCACTTCTTCTTTGGGGCGATGCCGTTTCATTGGGGGGGTTACTGGCTATTTAAACGTCTTAATTCCCTCCAAGGCCCTTGCATCATTTAGTGGCTTCGAGAGCATGAAACGCGCACTATCTTTGGCTCTTTTTATCTCGACACCAATGGAGAGATCGTCTTCTTCATCAGAATCTGAGCCATCCTCTGGGGAATTCGTGAGGGGTACACGTGCCTCAGGGATCCATGATGAGGCTGCACCTGGTGCTACGACAGCAGAAGGCTGCCAATTAGAGGCCTCTGTCATAGGACCGATGAGATTTCTAAGGGCTCCACCGGGCTTTGAGATGGAGGGGGCATCCACTTCCTTGTGACTCCATAGGCCTTGGCAAGTGGACCTCATGCTTCATCAAGTCGGCAAGGCCGTGGAAGATATGGAGGCCGGCATTCAAGCCACTGCTGATGCGGTCGAGCAGGCTCAGGCTCGCATGGTGCGCTTTGAGCAGGCAAGGACGAAGTCAGAAGCAATGGCATCGAGGCTTGTTGGTGCCAACGTGTAGGCTCGGGACCACATTTTGGCTCTTTAGGAGGAGTTTGAGCAATTCTAGGTGCGCTCTGGAGAGGAACGTGTGCGATCGGAGGCTGAGTTAAGGTTAAGGTTCAGGCCGGAGGAGATGGCTCCTACACTGGAAAGGAGCTTCCAGGATGGTATCGTCTCAACCAGAGGATAGTCCTGGTTGAGGAGCCAAACTTCCGCATCGGTGTCTTGGACTCTCAAAACTCAGGCACTCTAACACACGCGGATTTAACAGAGTATGGGGCCCCAAATCCTTCTAGGCCCGGAGAAGGCAGTTAATTGTAATCTGTGACCACTGGCTGCCTCCCGCTGTAAAAAAGAGTTTATTAGTAGATTACATAATCAAACTTTTTACTTAGTCGCACCCTTTATTTATTGTCGTTCGTTATGTTGGAGTGGTTTATCTTTCCTTCTTGATACGTGCCTTGGAAGCCATGCCACCATTAGTCCTGGTGGTCAACATCCCCACATTAAATGCAGGTGTGATAGTCAGGATTTTGGTAGGAGGATGAGGCGATGGCAATCCGCAATTTGGTAGGGGCCATGATTAGCTACCGTTTGAGAACTCACGAGGCTTCTTCTAAATGGACATGTGGCCTAGTCATCAAGCAAAACGCTGATTAAGTTTCACGCGCAATGGTACCCTATTGGCTACTTAAGTAGTGCCTTGATTGGTTCCATTCTTTGCACTGAGAGCTCTTAATATTTCCTTGAGCGAAAGAGATGCCGTAGAAGAGTTCTCCCTCCACCTCTCGAGTTTCTTGCATAGTTCGCCATGGGGTGAACAACACTAGGTCGGTTCTAATGGCGAGCACCATTGCCGCATTGATGGTGGACTACTGGGTCCCCAATGGTGCAGCTTACTACGCTCTTGGCCTGACTTATAGGGCCAATGCCCCTCTAGAGGGCTTTATCGCCATGTACAAGCACCATCTGAAGGGAGGCCTTCGCCACCCCATGCCGTGTGATCAGTATGCACTTGTTGACTCATTGGGTGTCCCCATTGCAAGGCTCCATCCTAATGTCATGCACTAGTTGGTTACTCTGTGCGTCTTCGCCCGCCTTCATTCTTGTGTGTTCGATGCTAACGCTGTGAAGGTCATCTTAAGCTTTACGGAGTCTGAGGATTGGATTTTGATATCTCCCTATATCGGCTTTCACTTTTGGGGGACCAATTTGTACTCAGTGAAGAAATGGAAGAATCACTTTTTTTTCCTGCAAGAGCCATCAGATTCGAAGCTCTCTTGTGAGTGGGGTCCAATCTCAAAATTCTTTTGTGGAGGCATAGCCACTGAGGAGTTGATTGAGGCAGCGGAGTTGGTCACTGCCATCCACTCGGAGATGAAGACATTTTTCGTCCAAGGTTTCTATTTGACCTCCCATGCCCTTGCCACCGCCAAGTGGGGTCCAGAGTCTAGCTGGGCCATCGCTGACCCAGAGAAGAAGAAGCTTGGGGCCATTGTTCTCCGGGAGCTATCGGGTGAAGACGCAGGGGAGAGTTGCTCACTACTAGGGACTTCTTCAAATAAAGAGGTGGAGGACCCGCTGAAAAGGTTGAGAGAAGCCGGAGGCACCTCCACCCGGAGGTTGCGGAGGCTTGCTAAGGGGCCATCCACATATGCTGTGAGCCCCACTCCAGAGAAGAGGTTGCAGAGGCTTGTAAAGGGGCCATCCACATGTGCTGTGAGCCCCACTCCATAGTGGCCATTGGATACTGAGCCGCAGGACGGAGCGGCCGAGTATTTGTTGATTCCCATCGTGACGTTAACTGAGTATGGCATTCCCATGGTGGAGATTTGTTTTAGAGGAGAGTCTGCCATGGGTCCCTTCATTGATCTAGAGCCACAAGAGGCGGTCGCTAAGGGTGCACTGATCGCAGAGATTAACGCGCCAGATTTTGAGGAGGCCGAGGAAGCTGTCACTTTGGAGCCTGTGTCGGAGCCAGCAGGGACTCCAGATCCCACCAAATCGCCTGATAGGGCACCTTCAAAGGCATGCGCCTAGGATAGTGTAGCCGTTTAGGAGGAAGTTGAAGCCGAACGGGCTGCCAGCCTGCCTGGTGTTCACTTGGCTCTAGGGACTGTCACGGCGGAGATGATTAAGGAGTCGGAGCCCCAAAGCATTTCTGCATCACCCGTGGCTGCCAACGTTCCTAGATCTGCGGAGGTCGTTGCGGGATATATAGAGCCCTCGAGCTTGTCAGCATCAAGAGTAGGTCCTCATTGCACGGATGCATCCCTTACTTGGGTATGACCATGCTGGATCATGCGTTCCTCTGCTGACGGGAACTCTGAGAATGTTTTATCTCCCTTTTTCCTTTGTAGGTCCTCAAGGAACCCAACTCCCTCGACGCGGTGTTCGGTTAACTATCCGGATACTTTCACCATGTCAGGGAAGAGTCCAAACAGGAGACAGCCCAACACGCGGGAGTCAAAAATCAGTGCAATCATAGAGGAAATTGATCGGTTAAGGGAACAGAACAGGCGCCTAAGGCAGGAGGCTGAGCAGCTGAGGGGATTGACCTCAACTCTAGAGGATGACATCTCTCACCCGTCCACAAACCTTAGGCTGCGGTTCACTCTAGAGGAGGTGCGCCTCACACTCGATTCTAGGTTTTGGGAAGGCGCCCATCTGTGCAACTGGATTGCCTCCGTCAAGTTTTTGGATGTTTTCGTGGGCATCTTTTATTCAGGGAGTACTGGGATCTCTGATAGCTCCCGCTTGAGAGACTTCTTAGGAGAGGCCGGCCTATCAAATCCATAGGGCCAACATTGCTTTTATGTAGCTCCTTTTCCTTTTCTATGGTTTGGCAACTTCTCGTATCCATGTATATACATGATAAATGAAGGGCAGCTACTTTTCTTGCATTTGATGTCCCTGAGTGCATGATATAATTTTTGGAATCGTGACTCTTATTTTGACGGCAAAACTATGAAGCTATCGTCGCCTAAGACTCTGATTATGTGCCTTCTTGCGCTGTACTTGTCCTTCGTCAGAGGATGTCATTGCATCTTGTGCGTTTAATGAGAAGCTCAGTCCAGTGAAGTGGACATCGTCACAAGCCTTGTGTAGCCACATCGAGGGCTAACCAGGTTTTCAGGCCGCAGTAGTTGGACTCCAGGTCTTAGGCCTTTTCGTACACGATACCTATCTTTGGTGCTCAACCCCGCTTAAGGCGTCGACGCTCTCGTGTGCACGGTCCTTACCCACAACCATCGTAGATTGAGGGTGTTCTCTTCTGCAGGAGAAGATCACCACACACCTGCTATTCTTGCCCCTTAAGGTTTTGGTGGCCGCGTGTTGGGGACTTCAAAAGCCCCCATGCCTAATATTTTGACCGCATGGGTCGCCTGGTCCGGGACCATGGTTTTTGGGCCGCTTCGACCTCTTAGCACAAAGTCGAGGTTTAAAAGTGATGGCTTCTGAGCTGCTTGGCATGGCGCCAAGGTTTTAAGGATTGCTTAGGGCCTTTCAACGCGGAGTTGGGATTTGGATATGGCTACTTTCGGGAAGCTCGGCACAGAGCCAAGGCTTTATTTTATGGAAGGATGAAGATATTTCTGACTTAAGGGCAGTCTAGGTTGTTTCACTTTTAAAACATCATGCATGCATGCAAACACCAATATGAATGAACACACAAGATCGTAGAAATAACAAATTTTATTAAACGGAAACACAATACATGTACAAGAATTTTTCATGGTGTGCGTGCATGTCTTACTTAGGCTTGGCACTGGCCTACTGATAATATTTTTAGGGGTTGGCAGCATTCCAAGTCTGTGAGACCAACTTGTAGTCCTAAGTGTGTAGCTTGTATGCTCCATTTCGGAGGATTGTCGAGACAAGGAATGGGCCCAACCAGCCTGGGGAGAGCTTGTTCCTGCTAATGGCCTTTCCCGCTGCCTCTACACTCCGGAGGACTAGATCTCTAACCTCGAGCGAGCGTGCCTTCACCCACTTATTGCAGTACAGTGTGACAAGTTATTGGTAGGCTGCCGTCCTAAGGCAGGCTGCATCATGGACTTCTGGGAGTCGGTCTAGGCACTCCCTGAGTGTTTGGGAGTTGGTGGCTGGATCGAAGCATTTGACTTGCAAGCAGGGAAGTCCTACTTCAATGAGGATGACCGCTTCGACTCCATAGTAGAGATTGAAAGGTGTCTCTCTCGTTGGTTCCCACAAGGTCGTACGGTACATCCAGAGCACTGAAGGCAACTTGTTAACCTAGGAGCCCCCTGTGTCTTCTAGTTTAGCCTTCACCCCATGAAGCACTGTGTGATTGGTAACTTTGACTTACCCGTTCGCCTGAGGGTACGCGACAAATGTATGGACTAGCTTGATCTGCAAGTTTTCACAGTACTTGATAAATCGTTTATCGGTGAATTAGGTTCCTTTGTCAGTTATTACGACATTAGGAATCCTGAAATGACAAACAATGTTATGGCGGAGGAACATCACTACGTTCTGCTAGGTGATCTACATTAGACGAACTGCATCTACCCATTTGGTAAAATAATCAATTCTGACGATAAGGAACTTCCTTTGTCCGGACGCCAAGGGTATAGGTCCGAGAATATCGAGCCCTCATTGTGAGGAGGGCCATGGGGACTGCAGGCTGTGCAGCTCTATGTGAGGTAGATGAGCCATGGGCCCATGAACCTGACAACTTTTGCACTTCTTTACGAATTCCAGGGCGTCCTACTTCATCGTGGGCAAGAAAAGACCTTGTCGTATGATCTTAAATGCGAGGTTTTTTCCTCCGATGTGTGAGCCACATATGCCAAGGTGGACATCACCCAACGCGTACTCTGCTTCCTCATGAGTTAAGAATTTTAGGTAGGGAGTGGATATCCCCTCCGGTATAGCCTACCATCGATGATCACATACCAACATGTTGTCTTCTTAATTCACTTGGCCTCGTCGGTGTCTATAGGCAATGTTTCATCCGTCAAATACCTATGGTATGTGGTCATCCAATTGTCGCCCTCACTGACCTACAGTACTTCCTGGTCTGAACCGTCCACACTTGGTACGGCCAGGATTTCTGGCATGCTCCTGGCATACTACTTCGGAGATCCTACAACTGTATCCCTTACTAACTGGTCAGCTTTCCAATTTTTGGCTATGGGGATGTGTTTGATCTCAAAGCTTTCAAATGCCTGGATCTGGGTTTTTGCTTTTGCCATGTATTTTACGAGCTAAGGGTTTGATACCTCGAAGGCTTCTTGGATCTGATTGACCACTAGCTCCGAGTCACTACATACGACCAGCGACTTTGTAGAGCACTCCTTTGCTAGACGAAATTTTGCAAGAAAGGCTTAGTATTCAGTCATGTTATTTGTGGCTGGGAAAGTCAGCGTTACGGAGTACTTGATCTCTGTCCCATCCAGAGTTCTGAGCACGACTCTAGCTCCAATGCCTATCTGGGTTGACGACCCATTGACGCTCATGATCCACATGGGAACGTGCGATGCGTCAAGGCTCTTGGGCTATGTGGGGCATCTAGAGTTGGGGTCGCCACCTCGACAATGAAATCAGCTAGAGCCTGGCCCTTAAGGGCTAGTCATGGCCGAAACTCTATATTAAACTCACCCAACTCTATTGCCCACTTGACCAGCTGCTCAGAGGTCTCTGGCTTGTGGAGGATTGACTTCAAGGGTTGATTCGTCAGCACGACGATCCGGTGCATTTGGAATTAATGCCTCAACTTTCGTGCAAAATAGATGAGGGTATCGAGTCTTCGTGTCTGTTAATACCATACTCACGTAGTACACTGGTTGCTGTGTGCCCTCGTGTTCTCTGATGAGCACTAAGTTGAATGTCGGGTCTGATGTGGCTAGGTAGAGGTACAGGTCCTTACTCGCGGATAGTGAGCTTAGGAGAGGTGGATTGATGAGGTAAGCCTTTAACTCTTGAAATGCTTCCTCGTACTCGTTTGTCCACTGAAATTCGGATGCTTTTGTTTCTCTGAGCGCCTTGAAAAAGGGCAGGTACTTCTCCATGGACTTGGCTAGAAACCGCGATAGGGCTACCAGTCGCCCTGTGAGTTTGTGAATTTCCTTCACGGTCCGCGAAGTGCTCATATCAAGGGTGGCTTTAATATTCTCCGGGTTCACTTCTATGCCACGCTGGGACATAATAAAGCCAAAGAACTTTCCATAAGTTATCCCAAACGCACACTTGGCCAGGTTGAGCTTCATCATGTGAGTTCAGAGCACTTGGAAGGTCTCCTCCAGATCATGAACATGGTCACTGACTATCTTACTCTTGACAAGCATGTTGTCAACATACACCTCTCCGTTCTTTTCGATCTTTGCCTCGAATATCTTGTTTACAAAATGCTGGTAGGTTATCCCTGCATTCTTATGGCCGAAAGGTATGACTTTGTAACTATATGTTCCCTGGTCAGTCATGAAGGAGGTGTTGTCCTCATCATCTGGGTCCATCCTAATCTGGTTATAGTCTGAGTAGGCGTCCATGAAGCTCAGGAGCTCATGCTTGAACGTGAAATCCACCAATTGATTGATCCAAGGGAGCGGGAAGCTGTCTTTAGGACAAGCTTTATTCACATTGATGAAATCCATAAACATTCGTAACTTACTATTGCTTTTCTTTACGAGCACGACATTGGATAGCCAGTTCGGGTACTTGACCTCCCTTATAAATTTGACGTTGAGTAGTCACTTTTCTTCCTCCCTTATAACTGCTAGCTTCTCGATGGAGTGGTTCCTACGCTTTTGTCAGATCGACTTGTGGCTAGGATCTAGACCTAACTTGTGGACCATTACTTCGGCCAGTATTCCGGGCATGTCGACAGTGATCTATGCAAACACGTCCAAGTTCTTTCGGAGAAAGTTAATAAGCCGGTTGTGGTTAGACGTGGTGAGAGAGGCGTCGACGTGCACGCACTTCCCCGGCTCGGCAGGGTTTAGAGAGACCACTTCGGTTGCTTCAGTTGACTGGGCTTGTTGCAGCATGGCTTCATCCCAGATATCCAGGTCTCCATCCATTCGGTTTGGCATAGCTGGGGTGACTTGGGACAAGTAGTACGTCCATCCAATCACCTGATCACCGAGCACCTCTCCCATGCCGCACAGGGTCAAAAATTTTACCTTCGGATGAGGGATCGAAGTAACAGCTCTAAAGGACATGAGGAATGATCTGTCTAGGATGGCATTGTAAATGGACGGTAGATCGATGACAACGAACGTTAGCTCTCGTGTTGCGGTAGAGGGTAAGTTCCCATTATGATTACTAGCAGTATTTCTCCCTACACAGCTACAGGTTCATTATCCAGGCCATACAGAGAGCCATCAGCCGCTTTCATCTGGTTTCGTTTCAATCCAAGCCTGAAAAAAGTATCAAGATATAGCAAATTATGAGAGCTTCTATTATCAATAAAGACTCATTTTAGCTGGTAATCGGCCATACCGTCTGAAATAAGAATGGATACAATAGGAGGATTAGAATGAGGGAAGGTTATATGTGCCATATCGTCGCTGTTAAAGCTAATGACGTCACTCATATCCTCTACTCTCGCTCTCTTGTTGCTGAAAACCTGCTCAGGTTGTGCCTGCCTACCGCTCTTGGGTGCCTCAATAGAGATCATGCTGATCACGTCGACGGCCGTATGGTTCCTCGAAGGCTCACTTGCCTCGCCTTCTAAGGCTGTGAGGGCCTGTCCTGAACCCTTCACAAATCGTTTGAGGTATTCGCAGTAGATTAGGTCCTCTATTTCCTGCTACAAGGCCCTCTATTTCGTCTGGCCTCTACCGCTCGGGCCCTTTGGCGCCTTTGGCCATTTGAAGAACTTCTTATCCTGAATTTGCATCAGGATATTTGCTCAGGTATCATTCAGGGGAGTTAGGGACGTCAGTCTGTACTCCTTCCTGGATCCCGACGAAGGCCGCGGATGCTTGTGGCGTTCCTGGAAGCGGTTGCTGTCACCGTTCATCTTCATCTCGACGACTGGCTTAGGTCCTTTCGGGGAGCGGTCTACACGCTCGGGACGCTTTATCTCATTAGTCTCTTCTGTCGAGATATAAGCTAGGGTGATAGCCTCAATTTCTTGGAAGGATTGAGGACACTGGTGCGACAAGTCTTGAAGAAGTCCCCGACTGCCAGCATGACAATGAAGGTGTGGAGCTTCAACTCGTCAAAGAGTTGTGGGATTCAACGTGCCTTAGTGATGAAACGGTTGAGGAATCGCTTCAGGCCTTTTCTAGCCTTTCATGGAGGCGGACCAGGTGCCATGGTTGCTTCTTCTCCCTTCAGCTGGAGGCGAACTGTGTAATATCCCAAATATTTTTATCAGAGTTAATTGGGTTTATTTATTTTTGGGATAATTTAGATGTAATAAAAATTAATTAAATATTATAAAAATATTAGAGAATATTTAAAATTGTTGGGCCGATGTCCGTGGTGCGCCCATTCAATCGTTCAAGTATCGATTCAAATTTTGGGATTTAAAAGAAAACGATATATATATATGTGTGTGTGT
>JAOVVI020013451.1:0-11854 GCA_028571085.2 Nepenthes alata | reverse complement strand
GTTTATATAGAGGAAGGGTTTGGTGGAGTAAGTGGGGTAAGTCACTTACTCCGGTACTTCTTTTCAGATGGTAGGTGGGAGTAACTAGGTTAGTGGACTTACACCATTTGGTTGCCGGCTAGTTGGATTTTAACAAAATAGTAAATTTTATTTTTGTCTTTAGTTTTATTCACGCCAACTGCTCCATTTCCTTGCCAACGTGCCAATCAACATTTTAATCCCCATTTTAGGCCCTTTTAATTTTGGGATCTCACATACCTACTGAGCAATCGAATTCTTAGTTATCCCCCTTCAATTTCTTACTAAATCCTTAAGGATTTCTTCAACTAAATTACTTAGGGTCATACTCAAAATTGTACATTGGTCTCCCTTACTATCTGGCCCATGGAATAAGAGAAATCCCTATCGTGCAGTCAAATTGTCCTCAAGGTAAGACATGTTCAGAAGATTCCACTGAAACAACATATTCATTCATAGATTATTCCCAACACTTCAGACAATATCTCTTTTCTTCAGGGTCCCCTTATTTATTACACCTTGATCACATGGGGCCGACTTCCCTTCCTTTCTGATATGGTAGTATTACTTTATCCTTCCCCAAATATTGTATCACTATCCTTGCCATTTCTGCCCGCAAGATTCATACCACAATCCTTATAGGTTTCAAACTACCCCTCAAGTTTAAATTATAAATCGTCATTCCTGAAATAATTAAACCAGAATTAACCCTAAATGATCTTAACCTCAAGCCATTGATCCTACCTTATTATGCTTGCTAAGTTGGTCAAGCATCCCTTCTCAGTGGATCCCAAATTTCAAACCTAAAATGAATTTAGACTTATCAAGCCTAAACATCAAACTCCAAATCAATTAGCATAGGTCTATCATTAATATCAACTTAATGCTAAATCCCAACTGAATTTTTTTTCATCTCAAACCGGAACACCCAAGGCTTCTCAATTCAACTTAATCATTTTTCATCTTCAATTACTTATTCAAGCTATCATAATCAATCCTCATCTTTCGCAGAAGATCCGAATCAAAACCTAAGGCATCTCTTTTCTCTGATACCAATTGTGACTGAATGGATTTTTTTTCCATCAGCAACCATCCAAAACTGAGAGCCTTGATTATAAAATTCTAGGTAAGACGGTCCAGACCAGACCAATACATTCAACCTAAATAATACATGCAATCGTATAGATATCAACTTTCATAAAAGCATATTCACAATATACTCACAGGATTGCTAAATTCCATATAATATTCATGGTGCTTACTATTCCACATTCCTATTTAATATAACAAAATTCCTACAGAGATGCCATCTAGGATCTGATCATATCCAAAAGCAAATGTTGGAAGTTGATCTATTCCAAAATGTGTACAACAGATGCGTAAACATACATTTACAAATTGATATACTTATATTCATAACTTCAAAGATCCCTAAATTCTTCAACAGGCTTTCTAACTCCAAAATTTCATCCTTGCTAAGCTTCCTCTATTATTGTTCATCCAGATCCAGTTCTACAGTTTCATCTGGAGGAAATATTTTAACGGAATGAGCCAAAACCTAGAAAGATACCCAAATGAAAAAATTATGCATAGTCACAGATGGTGCAGACAAAACGTAATAAAGCCATTTATACATGCAGATCATAAAACATGGCTAGAGTCAATTTCATTAGAACATGCGCCATAGTTCATACACCAGTGCCAAATTCCAAAGTTCATAATGCAAGTTTCTAAAGTTCCTAAATTCACAGTTCAATGCCAATTTTTTATGTTCATAACTAAATGTCATTTTCATCAGCCTTCCATTCTTTAAACTTCGTTATTCCAAAGGGACCTAGGCTAGTAGACCCTACCAACCGAGAGGGAGTGTGATAGATTGGGCACATTCCATCGCACGTGGTCGTCCGTCGACCGAAACCGAACACACCCTCTAGTTAAAAAGGGTGGACTAGAAAATTTTTCTTTTCTTTTATACGTATAAACCTTTTATTTGTACACAGGATCGCTTAAGGCCAAACTTCTTGAGTTGGCCTCAAAGTTTTAGGTTCTTACATGTCCAGTCAATGAAGAGGACGGTCGGGCACGATGGTCCCAAAACAAGCTGAGATGCCACTAGGAATCAAACATTACTCAAACCATAACCTCATACGGAAGCATACTATATTCATTAACATTCATAGCGGTAGTATTCACAAAATGCTTCCCAAAATAATCAAAAGCGAGTACATCAAGTCTATTCTTGCCATGATACTTAATTCCAGTAAGCTACTCATCCTCGCTCGTCAGCCTTACTCTCATTTCTTGTCCTCCGAATTTCTTCTCATCGTCTGAAAATAGCAAGAGTGAGCTACAAAGCCCAGCAAGATACTCAAATGAAGAAAACGTAAACATATATATAATTGGATCAAAATAGAGTTTCATAACATAACTTAACAAATGAAAATCACCATATCGTTTCTTCTTTAGTTTGAAATTTCCTTATTCTTATTCTTACTATCTTGTCTTCGAATAATTCATAAAAACCATTCAAAATTGTTATCATCTTTAGGGACCGGCTGGGAGTGGACAACATCGAGGAAGGGTTGTGTGCTACCCCACAACCTAGAGTCGTATCCTCTCATTATGCTCCCCGAGGTGGGAGATAATGCCTTCAACCCGGCATATGGGGTTGTAGACCGAAAGCCTTATGCCACCAAAAATCCCCCCGTGGCCCAGGGGCAGTCATCGAGTGTCACTCCTATATCCATCATCAATTTTTAACAGCAAGTTTAATGGAAACTCGGTTCTTAGTTCATATCTTTTAATGGCCCTCATTAAGTTCAAATGTCAGAAGTCGTAAAGTTTTACTTGCTGTCCAGATTACATATAGTTTTCCTTATTCTTATTGCCTTTGTTCTTAACTTCAAATAATTGAAGTTCGTATAACCTTTCCTTTAACATCTTAAAATCGAACATCTTTTATTAAAGTGTCAGAAGACATATATCCAAAGCCGGAGGTCTTTTTTGCAAAAGTCGGGGGTCTTTAACAAAAGGTCAGAGGTCTTTAACAAAGCCGGATGTCTTTTTCTTAACAAAGTTGGAGGTCTTTTTCTTAACAAAGCCGGAGGTCATTTCCATCAAAATGAAGGAGGTCTTTAACAAAAGTCGGATGTCTTTTAAACGTGCAACAGACAGACTTCATAAAACAAGCAAATATTGAAGTTCATACAGATCGACAATTAACCATACTTCGTGCACAAAATAGTCAGACATCATGAAATAACATGTCTTCTTTTAAATATGCGGTTAACAAATATTCTTCCTTAACTCGGATGAGCAGAATAAATATCATATATAATGTAACATAAGTTCATCAAAATTAGACATACTTGCATTGCAAACATGAACTTAAAAAAAGGTGAGTACTCTTGCCTGAATTCCTTTACTTCGTCCTGAAATTTTGGGTTCCTTCACTAATAATACTCGGCTGAGAGTCTCTTCCTAACCTTTTCCTTACATCTCTAGTTCTTATTTATGGGTATTTGTTCTGACGGTGGTAGGTAAAGCAGGTCAACTGCTTTTGCTTTCCCCCTTGCCTTCGTAGAAGGTCGACAGGGTGGTTGGGAGTAGGTTACCTACTCAGGCATGGTCATTCAGACCTTAATTAGTCTTCACCTATCAATCGGACGGTCAACTCTTTCTTGGCATCCCTGCTTACTCTCTGGTCAACCCATGGTTGACTGGACTCACTTCCCTTCTTCTATAGCAGCTCACCTCCGAACGTCTTAGGAATCTGTGTTCACCATCTCAGGCATCGCCTTCGAAAGCCTCCTCAATGGTCTGCAAAAAATAGGGCCTCCGGAAAGGTCTTCGGAAACTCTTAAATCGTCTCCAGAATCTGTGCTTATTGCATCGTTTCCGAAATCGTCTCCAACCATCGTCTAAGGTATTCGGAATTGGTCTCCAGAAACTTAAATCGTCTCCAGAATCCTCACTTATTGCATCGTCTCTGGAAAGGTCTCCGAAATCGTCTCCAACCATCGTCTAAGGTCTTCGAAAACTCTTAAATCGTCTCCAGAATCCTCGCTTATTGCACAGTCTCCGGAAATTAAGCCTTCTAATTCAACATCACCAGAGATCAAGGTCTCCGGAACTTTAGTTTCCCAATTCAGCGCCTCTGTAGATCATGGTATCCGAAACTTCACATATGGCCTCCGAAAAGCCCTCCCTATTGTCTCCGGAGATCTCTAGTCTTTGGGTTCAATGATTTCCAGAGACCAAGGTCTCCGAAACTTACTGTTCCCTCATGCTTTTCGGTCAACACTTGTTAACCGGATTACTATACTTATCACATTTTTTTGTCAACTGGCGTTGACCGGATGTCCATCGATTTCCCTCAATTCATTAATTATATTGACTCGATGTCGGGGATTTCTATGTTTTAGGATCTGGGTCATTACAATATCCCCCACTTATAGGAATTTCGTCTTCAAAATTTTAAATGAAGTTACTAACCTCAAGAAAAAAAGTAAGGATATTTGTTTCGAATTTCTTCCTCCTGTTCCCAAGTTGCTTCTTCAAGTGAATGATTCTTCCAAAGTACATTTATTAATGAGATTAATTTTGTGCGTAGCCTTTGCTCTTTTTGGTCAAGTCCTTGTCAATTGTTAAAGGCTCAAACTCAATCACATGTGCAAGGTCATGGACATATTTCTTGAGCATTGATACATGAAACACGTCATGTACTTTCACCAGGCTTGGTGGTAGAGCAAGTCTGTAGGCCACCTCTCCGATCCTTTCTGAAATCCAAAAAGGGCCAATAAATCGTGGCTTTAGCTTTCCTCTTACTCCAAATCTGGACGTCCCTTTAGATGGCGACACTTTTAAGAATACAAAGTCGCATTCGTCAAATTCCAATGCAAATCTCCTCCGGTCCGCATAACTCTTTTTCCTGCTCCGGATAACCCTTAGATTCTCATGCACTAACTTTATCTTTTTCGTCGTCTCCTTAACAATTTATGGACCCAAAATTATTTTATCTCCATGCTCATCCCAGTGAATCGGTGATCTACATCTCCTTCCATACAATGCTTCAAAAGGAGCCATGCCTATGCTGGCCTAATAACTACTATTATATGCGAATTCTACTAAGGCAAAGAAATTATGCCAAGCCCCTTTCATCTCCAAGACCGAGGCCCTTAGTATATCCTCAAGGATTTGGATTGTCCGTTTTGACTAGCCGTCGGTTTGGGATGATAAGTGGTACTAAATTTTAATTTCGTTCCCAATTCCTTATATAAACTCTTCCAGAACCTTGAAACAAAGCGATGGCCTCTATCTGATACAATAGAGGCAGGCACACCATGAAGCCTGATGACCTCATTTACATACAGTTGGTCCAATTTATCACGAGAGTAACTCGTCCGGATTGCTAGGAAATTGGCTGACTTGGTCAATTGGTCAACTATAACCCAGATAGCATCATGTTTCCTTGGCATCCTTGGTAGGCCGGTTACGAAGTCAATGGAAATATCTTCCTATTTCCAGCCTCGAAGCGGCATCGGTTGTAATAACCCAGATGGTTTCCTTCTTTTCGCCTTTACTTGTTGGCACAAAAGATAATTTTCTACATAATCTGCGATGTCCCTATTCATATTCCTCTACCATAATATTTTTTTAAGTCCTGGTACATCTTATTGACTATTGGGTGGATTATATACCGTGATCTATGGGCTTTATTAAAAATTTTCTCTTTCAATATCTTATTGTCCGGCACACATAATCGATCCCTAAACCTCAATGCTCCATCTAGCTTAACCTGAAAATCACTTCAAAAATCTCTGTCCAGATCACTCATGATATTCACAAGGACGGGATCATTCACCGGCTCTCCCTTAACCTCATTTATCACCTTTGGCTGGACCTGAAGGTATGTTAAAATCATTCACTTTCCTTGAACATATTGTCGGATGTTATAGTGCGTTAGACAGTCCAACATCTCCATTTGCTTCACCTGCATTCTTGCCAAGATACCTGGTTGCCGACTTAGTGCAACGACGACTACATTGGCCTTACCTGGTTCATACTGGATTTCACAGTCATAATCCTTCAGAAACTCGATCCACCTTCACTGCCACATGTTCAGGTCCTTTTGAGAGAATAAATACATTAAGCTTTTATGATCGGAATAAACCAAGAATCTTTCACCATATAGATAATATCTCCAGATTTTTAGTGTGAATACTACCGCAGCCAATTCTAGATCGTGAGTTGGGTAATTCCTTTCATGATCCTTTAATTGACGTGATCCGTAGGCGACCACCCCTTTCGTGCTGCATTAAAACACAACCCAACCCAATCTTTGAGGCTTCACAATAGTCAATCAATCCTCCTGATTCATCTGGAATGGTCAGGACCGGTGCAGAAGTCAGCCGATCCTTTATTACCTAAAAGGTCCCTTCACAGTCAACGGCCCACTCAAACTTAGCCTCTTTCTTTGTTAGTTACGTGAGTGTCAAGGCAATTTGGGAGAAGTTTTTCACAAACCATCTGTAATACCTAGCAAGACCTAAGAAGCTCCGTACTTCGGTCACAGAGGTTGGCCGGTTCCATCTCACCATTGCCTCCACCTTCTTAGGATCGACTGAAATCCCCTCTCTAGTAATGACGTGCCCAAGGAATCTCACTTCCTCTAACCAAAATTTATACTTATTTAATTTTGCAAACAGCTGGTGCTCCCTAAGAGTTAGGAGTGTAAGCCTTAAATGCTCCTTATATTCCTCATGACTCTTCAAATGAAAAAGGATATCATCAATAAAGACTATTACAAACTTGTCCAAATAGGGTGGAAAAACTCGATTCATCAAGTCCATAAAAGCGGCTGGAGCGTTAGTCAACCCAAATGGCATACTTCAAACTCATATTGCCCATATCTAGTTCGAAAAGCAGACTTTGCTACATCTCCTTTCTAATCAGAAGATGATGATAACTGGATCTAAGGTCGATCTTTGAGAATACACAAGCTCCTTATAATTGGTCAAGGAGGTCGTCTATCCTTGGCAAAGGATATTTATTATTAGTGGTAATTTTATTTAGTTCCCAATAATCCATGCATAACCTCAAAGGATTTCTATGTTTTAGGATCTGGGTCATTACAGTGCTCGCCAGAGAGCTCGAGGCGTGCAGTGAGCACTATTTTATGAGCTGAAAAAAATAAAGGGCACTTGACGCTCAAGCGTCGGTGCTCGGATGATCCACTTGAGCCTTTTTCTTTTGTTTCAAAAAGTGGATTTGGGGAAGAGAGATAGGCAAAGCCCTCGACAAAACTGAGCAGCAGCCGGAAGAAGAGAGCAAGGAAGAGAAGGAAAGGGGGAAGATTGCCACATCTGATCCGATCCGATCCGGGTAAAAATAACGGTAGATCAAGCTCAGGAAAGTGTGTTTCGGACGTTATTTACTATTTTTACATCTTTTAAGTATCTCTAAATCTGTATATTTGCTCTAAAATCATGTTTTCCCATGTTAGTGTAAATAAAGTATGTTTCTCTTGATTATTCAGATAGATTTCATATTTACATATATGTACTGTAATTTATAGCTTTGGTCTGATGGATATATATGTAGTTGATATCCGTTTTATGCTCGAAATATTTTGTGAAACCCTAAGAATGAAAATTGAGGATTTGGTGTCTAAAATCCATAATTTTTGACATGTAAATGTAGATTTGTAAAGAGGTAATGTCCGCGTTATGATTTGTATCTGAAACGTTTACATGAATTTATACTATTAAGTTTTTGTAGATTTTGGAAACAATCTAAAGGGTTATCTAAATAATTCTGTTTGACTTTCAAATATCTGATAAGTTATAAGTTAAAAAATAAGAAAAAAAATATTTCTGATTCTGTTAATTGGGACCTAGGACTATTCTTTAGTCAGGTAAGGTTCTCCAGTATGCCTTAGAACGTTATGGCAGTAATCGAGGATAATTCTATCCATGGAGTTATACGTGATCCGCCCTTCCTCATGGCATTAGTCTAGGGGGTAGAAATTCTAATAATCCACCGACCTTTGGGAGATATTTGTACATAATCCATCGGCCTTTGAGAGGTATTTGTATATAATCCCGCTAGAAGGGATATTCCTGTACTGGTTACAGGCCTTGATTGTGTGCATAACACAATCTATCCTCGATTATTCACCTTTTCGACTAGTAGGGTCTACTAGTTTGGTCCTAAAAAGGGATTTCTAGAATGTACAGAGTTTAACACCAGTTTCTGATTTTTGATGCATATTTTACTGATTTATAATTTCTGAAGCATGATTATACTGATTTACGATCTCTAATGCATGTATAGAATGGATTTCTCTTGCTTTCATGTTTTCTATATGCTTGCTTACTCTTCGGTAATTTCCATAAATATTTGTTTAACTGTATTATGTTTTTCTCATCTATGCTTTCTCCAATTTTCTTGTACATCACTGTTCTTTAAATATTTTCATAGTTTTGTTTATCTGTACTTATGTTCAGTATGAAATAATTTGTACTTACATGTCTTGGAACCTTACTGGATTTCGGCTCACAATTTTACTTTTTTCCTTCAAATAAAGCTATAGAGCTTGTATCGGATGAACAAAAGTGAATAGAGCTTAGAAAGGAGTAGGATGGAGTCTCAGAGTCCTTAAAGACTATGGATTTTGATTGTGTTAATGAAAATAATTAATGTAGTGGATGGAACATGTATGACTTGTAGTTATACCATGTTATATATTATACTATAAAAGAGTTTATGCTTCCGTAGGTCTATACTACAGATATAGTTACTTCTGCTATTCTGATTATCGAATATGTACAGGTCCTAGATGACATCTCTCCTATGAATTTCAGTATAGTAGATAGAGTTATTGAATTGAAGCCATAGATGGATATGCCATTTGTGGTCTTGTGTATGTGTGTTGTAGGTTAAATTGTGGTAATTGAATAGTTATGTGCTTGTACTTGTTATTTATACAGATTTTATTAAGGTTATATGTATCGGTTCAGTTTAATTTTTAGAGGAGACTCTGCCTAAATTTCTACAGACTTTAAATGTTTTAAGTTTTGTATGTGTTTGTTGGAGGTCCTTAATAGAATAGGATCCGTTCTGTCACAGTTGGTAGCAGATAAAACGAGATACTTTAGGAAATGATTTGAATTATATGCAAAATCTTACGAAACGATTATGACTGATTGAATAAGTAGGAATAGACATAGGAGATTAAGTTGATTGGATAAGTCCTAGAAAATCCTAGTTAGCATAAGTTAGGCTGGAAATAGACCGAGGCTTAGTGATTAAGTAGATTGATGTTGATCTCAAGCCTAGGCTAACCGATTTGGGTTCTAGGTTCAAGTTATGACATGTTCTAGGGTTGAGGAAAGATAAGGACTAGATAGGATCAAATGAAATGTTAAGGACTGAACTTAGGATTTTTATTGGAATGCCTTGACTAATTTTAACCCCCATCTAATCTGATTATTTGAGGTTAATAATCTTGTGATATTTGTGGTTATAGGAAATAACATGACTTCTAGACAAAGGCCTTCCATGGGGTGTCCATCGACTGCCAGATGAGAAGAAGAATTGAAGGCACCTTAATGATCTGAACTTAAATCAATGGCAAGCTAGTGTAGAATATGATAGTACCCAGTTGAGGTCCAAGTAGTCAGATTTGTTTAAGTGAAAATCTGAGAGGCCTTGGATTGAAATTCTCAGGTTAGTACGTTACCAGTACGATGGTAAGTAGGGGTGTTAAAGTTGATGGTCAAATATAATAGATAAGGTAGAATTGGTGACTTGAGGTTAAGGTATGGACCTTGAAGACTTTGAAGGTATTGGTGGTGTTTGTAGTAATCTGATATTTGTAGGAGACAAGTTGATATTGTCTCATAATAGATTGAAGGGGAAGTTGACTTGGGTGGTTGATATGGAAAGAATTATGGGACTCGAGAATAAAGAAATGCTATAGAATATGTTATGGATGCTTTATGAATAAATATTTTATTTTCAAGGGATCTTTAGAGTATGCTTTATCTGGGGGTGGTTTAATTGTATGATTTGGAATAGTTTGTGCTTCCTCTAGTTGGATAGAAAAGAAGTCTAGTGCCTGGGATCGAAGTTATGTCTATCCTGATGGAAAGCAACATCCCTGAAATTATTAATATCTTGATATATGTATTGTTTGAGACTTTGAAATTATATTTTTAATTTTAAGACAATTTATCATTGGAGGACCATAAATTTTATCTGAGTGGCGTTGAGGTTTGTGATATTTTGGATCTGTAGATATATCTAGCCCAATTAATATGACCATAGTATGCTGCCAACCCTTGACACGGTATTTGGGGATATTCCTTAAAGAAAAGGTTTAGTTGATTATTGTTAACCAATAGTTTGAGGATATGTCAGAGTTGATTCTGATACCGAGGACTTTGTGTAACGTCGGGAATGTATGAATTCGGGCGTGACTAGCTTTTTGGTAAGTAGAATTACTCTAAGACTTTTGTGGTAAGTAGAATGAAGTTGTGACAATTTCATTCAAGAAAATTTTAGGAGCCTAAGGCATGAATAGTTTTGTTTAAGGATAGTACTCTAAGTTCGAAAGAAAAAGTTACTGTACACCAAACTGGGAAAGGTGTAAGTTCAGGACATTGTGGATTTGGGCTTGAATATGATTTTGTGGTTATTAAATGATAACTTTTTTGGAAGAAACGATTGATGTTGTGAAGGTATATGGACTTCTTAGGTTTAATCAAATCTAATAAATTATCTAACAAATGTTTTCTAATGATTGTAGAGCTACAAGGCATTTGGCTTAGGAATGATTAGTATTTCTAAGGATGAGATTTGTGAAGGCAACCTTCGAGGAATTTATGGTAAATTGTTGGCCACTTGTTTGGGTTGATTCTCGATGAGCCTGATACGTTAGGGTAGGATGTAATATCTTTAAGGAAGGATAGAATTAAGTTCGTCTTGTACTGCAATTGGGTCCTACCGCGTTATAAGTGGGGGAGCTCATAGTTAGAATTAATCGATAAGATTCTTACTTGAAAAAATTATATATGATGTTCCATGAATTTGAGGATTAAGGAAAATATGACATAAAGAAGAAATGAGATATGTAATGACGTACTTTGAGGTAACTTTAGGATAATGATTTTTGTATCTTGGGGTTGAATTGTTCTTGGAGTAAGTGAGAGAGGAGTCCATAATTAACATTACTCCACCATAGGTTAGAGAAAATAATTGAGGCTTCCATTTGAAGAATTTGTGGGCATTACCTCTGAAGTTAGCTTTTATCAAATAAATTTTAAACGCAAATGATTGCGCTACTAAGGAATGATGATTATGTGATGTTGTGAATGGATGAAGATGAAGAATCTCAAGAATGAACCCCGATATCTTTAAGAGTAATGAGCCTTGGTACTAGCAAATAATGTTGACGGAGAGTGTTGGGGTAATAAGATATTGTATACTAGAATCGGGAGACAAAACCATATTCGTAGCATTGGAGTTTATGAAATTTCAAAGTACGAAATCTTCAAGGTTATGAGTTATTAGCGAGGTCTAGAAGTTACTAATAATTGGATTCTGCAATTTGAGTGATAATCTAATATTGATGTTGACTTATTAGAGATTGTTATAATTATGATTTTTGATCTTGTGATAATTCAAGGATTTAGGAGGATAACAATTTGGGGACATACCAATGAAAGAACGAAAATGTGAAGTGTTCTTAACTAAGTTAAATCTTAACTAAGTTGATCGGAGAAATTTTGGGCAATAGGCCAGGTTAGAAATGATGGAAAGGGCATGGCCATAC
>JAOVVI020013450.1:0-11854 GCA_028571085.2 Nepenthes alata | reverse complement strand
TATGCTGTGACAAATTGGCTCATTAAAATGGGTTGAACCTATCACGTCTTACGTTCTTATTCACTTAGTTTATTAATTTTATCATATTAGTGTGATAAGATCTCTAATCATACATAGGATTCTCAAAAAAATGACATTAAAGGTTGCGCCAATAATATACTATCGAGTACAATGTCGGATCTTTATCACAAATGATGCCTTCTAAAAATCTCAAACTCGTCTTAGAAAATAATCTATGGAAGCATAAAAAATAACCAATATATCTGTGGAAATACTAACATCATCATACATTCTCCAAAACTTAGAAAGTTTACAACTTAATACATCATGTGGGCTACAAAATTCTAAGTACCTACAAACTAAAATTTCTTATTTATTCTTGCTTGTCAAGTATAAACTCCTATGAGGTATTTGGAGTGTAAGAAAAATAGTAAGAGAGTGAGCCAAATACTCAATAAGAACAATATACACAAGGACATGCACATTTTACTGAAAATAAATAATAAGAAGAAATAAGAATCATGATACATATAAAAATATATATATATTTTTAGAAGCCTTTTTATGATGCATTCTTTTCTTTTTCTTGTACATTTTTCCTATTTCTCACCGGCGCTTCTTACGTTTCTTAGCTTAAGAAATTAGGGCAAGTAGGCCTTACTAGCTAATAAAGTATTTGATCGATATCTAGATTGTGTTCAGTCTGTTCAATCAAAGGCCATATCCTCTTTATTTACATCCCAAGAGTAGGATGACACTACTTATTATCTCTCGGTAGACAGGGCCTAAATCACATAGTGATACTTATTCAGATAACGATCTACACTATAATATTTTAAAATATGCCAAAGAATACTATCATCTGGATAAAAATCCTTGAATTGGTTTCCTTACTTCTTTAAAATTTCTTAGTGGAAGCTTCTTATTCTTTTTACTTCTTAATTTTCTCAACTTAGAGAAAATTTATATTTCCATGATATTATATTAGTTTCCATTCATGCATAATATATCATATATGTTCATAATAAAATTATGATGAAATGTATCAATAAAATAAGTTCATATAAATTTTTCTTTTTATATGTGTTGGACTTATTTTTAGACAACATATTATTCAGCTTATGGTCCGTAAATTCCATAATTTCATGAGTTCACTAATCAGTTCGGTCCCATTCCATCTTTTTAATCGGTTTGGTCACAAAGTCGGTTTATGGACTGGTTCGGCTTTTTATAATATTTTATTAGTTTTATCACGTGAGTTGGTTCACCATTATTTATAAACTAATTGGCCGGTTGATCATTTAAAAAATTTATACATGAATTGGTTCACTTAGTTTACTTGCTGAATTGTGGAGCTGGCTGCTGAAACCGATTTGGTTTCCTCTTTTAGCAGCCGGTTCATACAATGATGGACCAGTTCAATTAATATTTAATTAGTTTACTATCTTAACATGTAATATTTGATTGGTTTATCAATTAATTCTAGGCCGATTCACCCATATTTAGTAAAACTGCCAAACAGGTGCAGCAGCGGGTTCAGTGGCTAAGTTTAGTTTTTGGGCCAGTTCAGTGGTAAATCACTATAAAAATTATTTTTCATACATTTTCAGAATCAGCACATACTTTTGGACCAACTCATATAAAGTTTCCAATTCTATTCTTGCACGGTTCAAATTTATGCACTTATTTTTTATGCATAAGTTTACTTCTAGTTGGTTCAATGATATGTTCTTTTCCTTGTGCTGAACCGGTCAGATTGTTAAGAGATAATTTTTTGCTAATTTTATGACATATTTTTGATTAGTAAAGTGTCATAAGTAATTTTGCTGGAGCTTGAATAGGCTAAAAATTTAGTGAAAACAACAGTTAAAGATCAGTATCAGTAGCTGTTCTATTTCAGTCAGTTCATTCAGCCACTCTACTTTCTTTTCATCGAACCAGCCGATTTTATAAATAATAATTTTTCTACAAAAATATGATGATTTAGCCAACATCATGAAGTATTTACAGTATAAATTTCATGACATGAATAGGTCAAATAAAGCTTATAAAAATTTAAACATCAGCAAAGTTCAACAATAGAGACAGCAAAGATATGTTTCTAAACATTTCCTATTTTAGCATGGATTCGGTAAGAAATTTAAGTATTGGAGCAACAAAACTTGAAGATTGCATCATAAATTAAATAACAAATCAAAGAGGGAGAGATGTTCTTACCTGATTTGATGTAAAACAATTTTGGAACTCCTTCACCAAACTGCCAAGTAGCTTCTCTCGGTTCAATTTCTCCTCCCGATTTTGCATCTCTTTTCTCCCTTCTATCTCTCCAATTTTCCCCAATTTTTTATGGATTTGTTGCTTTATTAGTCCCCTAAAATGTTGAGTCATTGTTAAAAGTTTTTAGTATTGCCACCTGACCCATAAGGTTGCAAATTTTCAGCTGTGTAATGATGAGTCAGCCATGCAAATTGCTTGTGTGCTGCTCCCTCCTTATGTCATTTATCGGAACCTCATTGGTGGTTAATTGGATACATGTTAAGCATCCTTGAGAGCCATGTGTCCCTCCAAATTTAGCCATGCAAATTGTTTTTTCTTTTAATTAAAGGAAGTGGGAAACGTGGAGGGTGTGTGTGTGTAAGGGTGTGGCTACCGTGGCCTTCTCCCCTCTTTGCCCCACTAAAGCCTTCCTTCTTCTAATTTTTTTCTAAGTATTGGACATTGAAGAGGTGACATGCGTCCCTCAATAAGTAATTAAAATTTAATTGTTAAGAGTGTATTAAAACTGGTTTAATTTATTTTGTTGGCCGACCCCCTTTAATTCTTACTTCCTCTAATTTTTTTAAGCGTATAAAATTTTTATTTAGTTACTATCGGATCCTTCTAATTATAATTTCAATTGTAAATTTTAGTCATGTTGTTTGGATGATTTGGCAACTTTCGGGCTGCTTTTAGGTTAGCTGAAATATTAATTTAATCAATCGAAACATATTTGATTATAAATCGAGCCAAGCAATTAAATTCATATAATATTGAGGCGTCTCAGATAGAATTCTAAATTTCCAAACACATATTGAAATTATCAAATTGATTTTATTAATGAAAAATCATTCCTCACAATTCCAACATTTTACAAAATTTCGTCTTCAAAATTTAAAGAAAATACAATTCTTGGGAATAGGTGGGGACACTTGGCGCAAAACTCATCTTTTTGTTCCCAGGTTGCTTCTTCTTGAGAGTGATTGCGCTACAGGACCTTGACTAAGGAAATAGTTTTTGATCAAAGCACTTGATCTGCGACAGATTGGATTATTTTTCTTAAATAATTTCCGTCAATAAACATCAAATATTCATGCCCAAAAATAATAATATAAATTCCTGTAGAAAATTGGGCAGAATTTCATTTGCCAATTGAACGTTTGCCAAATTAGAAACACCTATTTAAAACCCTGCACAATAACCCATATACACTACTACACAAAACCATAGGATCACATAGCCACACAACTCCACAGGTGGTACCGAAATCATAACTTAGGTACAACGCCGGCTACAAAAGGATGCTAACTACAAATCCCCCAACATAACCACAAATAAAATCCTGCGGAAGCATGACAACCATAATACAAAATAAAGGCAATCCATACATCCATCCTCAAATACATACATGACATAATAAGCATTCAAAGTTTTCAAAATAAATACAAAGCCCTGTTCCATACGTAAGCAAACTAAGTTCTCATGCTTCGCATGGGAATTCAGATCGCCTATCTCGCCCCTACAGCTTACTCTGTCTTGTTGGGCATCAAAGCATTCTTATCTGAAAGGAGAGACAACAAGTATGAGCTGAAAAGCCCAACAAGTGAAATCATACGTCACTATCAAACGGTAAAGAAATAACGAAAATGATAATGGAAAGGGGCAACATGCATTTATAAATACAATGGAGCAGGAAGGGAAGAAGACAATTAGAATTACCAATTTGCCATTTATCATTATTTAGAACATTTAATTCCCATTTAAATACGTTTTAGTGCACTTATTATTCACTTTAGTCTTTGCAGACCAGGGCCAGTAGGTCGTACTGACTAACGATGCGAGAGGACAGGAAAAGGATCATGATACTCCATGTGATCTAAGGTCGTGAGGGCTTATTCTTAGACCCAGCCAGGGGGTCATCTACATACCAATGCCCGTAGACGGGCCGATAACGATAACGATAACGCCCCATTTCCCCGAGGTAGTAGGGCAGTCCTCGTCTTTTCACAGTAGTATCGGATGTCACCCGCTCACACAAGCGACCAGAATACGCGGCCAAAATATTCTTTGGGTTTCCATCGAGATGGACGTGGCAAGCCAGGGAATACTACTCAATGAACATAAGTCCATGGTCCTAGTTTCATTATTCCATTTCCATTTTCATTTCCATTTGAGGGAAAGTCCACCACATCCAATTCACCATATCTCCCGCCATTTGGGAGGTTCAATCATTCACATATCATATTGTGGACTTTCCTCCGATTACTTGCTCGGTTCTTATCTTTCTTTGGAATTTAAGCCTTTTTAACAATTCAATTTATATGCATGATTATCAAAATTCATGAGAGAGATTGGAATTCCTTACCACCGATAAGCCAATATTACATTGGGGTCCTCCAGAATACTTTTCTTTGCAAACGGAGTACAAATATATTTTCCTGGGGCTTACAATTACACAATTGCACATAAACAATTAGTCATAATTCACATAACCATTTGTTACAATGGGAACATGCAAAAATTATATTTATTCTCGGGTGAACAGTAACAGGGGGCTTTTAGAGGGTTCGGACGCCGTGAACGGGTCGATTCTTGTGAAATCAGACGTCCGGTCGATATGTATGCGTAATTTGGGACTTGATGATTCATATTTTGAGGTCAGTTTAACATAATATACGGGTGGAAACATGCAAATTTCCCATTTTATTTCGGATGAACAGTGATAGTGTACTTTTAGAGGCTCGGACACCGTGAACGGGTCGAAATGTGCGAGATCGATCGCGCGGCCGACGTATATATACATTTGGGACGTGGTGATTCATATTTTGAGGTCAATTTAACATAATACAATGTGGAAAATGGGAATCCCGATTTTAACGTGGGGTTAGGGTTTGACGATACCAAATCGGTCGATTCGGATAACAAATTGGACAAAGAACTACATCTTTATTGAATATAAATCACGGGCTATGCGTTTTTCATATTTTGGGTGGGTATCGGAACAATAATACCCGATGGTGAACGAGTAAAAATCGAAGAGACCAAATAGTGAGTATGAGAACACTTGCCTCGACGTGCTCTACATTTTCTCCAACTAGCTCGAGCTCGGAATTGGACCTGAAGCCTCAATTTTCTCCTCTTCTCCATCGCGTGGTGCTCCCCTCGCCGGGCTCCTGCGGCCGCTGCCGCTGCTCCACCGCGACGCCCAGCCAGCCACCGCCATGCACGGTCGTCGTCGGCCATCGCCGACCCGTGCGCCGCCAACGCCGGCACCGTTCTCCTCCTCTCTCTCTCTCTTTCTCTCACCCGAAACCCTCGCCCGAAATCCCCCTGCTTCGATTTTCTTCTGCTTCTGTTTTGATGTTTCTCCTTCTTTTATTATTATTATTATATACACGTTATTATATATATACATCCATTTTTCCTTAAATCACAAAAACCCAAAATCGATATTCGGGCGGCCAAGCGGGCACACTTCGGACGCCGGCCCATCAGATCCAAATATTCTCCAAAATTTTTATAATATTTAATTAATTTTTTTTATGCCCGAATTACCCAAAATTACCAAAAATAATAAATAATTTCAGTTTAATTGGATAAACTATTTTGGGATGTTACAGAACTCCAGGTAACACTATTATAGTGGGGTGCCAAAAGCAGAGTTAGCTGGTTTAGTAATTTTTCCAGGGAAACACAGATGGGCCCTGTGATCAAGTCAACAGTATGTTTCCCACCTGTATTGCATGGGTGTTTGATCCAGGTTTGAGAAATCAGCTAACCATGTTTTCATAGAGGGATTCAAGCAGGTCAAATAAAGCGGGGAGCGAGAAGGAAGATGGCTAAATCTACCACATTCGGGAAGGATTGGCAACACCTATATTCCCTTCGTTGTTGTCATTGGTTGTTAACCTTACCCCTTTACAGAACTCATAATTGCTTCATTGCTTGTACAGAGAAGGAATGAGAAGAGAGTGAAAGAGGAGCAGGGAGTGTAACCGCCTTGAGAGCATAGACCTAATCGCTAACACTTAGCTTTTTATTTTTTCATCTGGAAGACATAAGTTAAAAATTTATTGACTTACCTACCTAGTTTGTTTGAACTCTTTTATTGCACTCAGACAAACATAGATGATATAAATGTCAATAACGCAGGTGCAACTATGAAGTATAAAATAAAAAATGGGAGGATGTTATATTTAATAATTAAAAGTTCTATTTTTGTAAGTATTTTTAACTAAGCTGCTGGTAAGATGCAGCTGTCCATAGTGGTGAACCAAAAACTTGACCCTAATAAGTGTCACAAGGAAATTTCATCTCGCTTACTGGAGGCTCATGCCCCTAGTACCGTGTAGCGGGCTTAATGGCATACCTTGTGCCTGTTCACCTGCCGCTACCTGGCATACCCTGCCAGAGCATCCTTTACATTGCTAAATAATTTCAACAATGGTTTTTTCTTTCAAGTATTGCATTTTTATAATGGGTTGTTTGGAGTCATCAAATGAATAAACCATGCCAATTTCCCCAAGTTAACGGACATTATATGGCTGTGTCTTGATGAACAAGGTGGCAAAAAGACATGAAACTGTGCCTGACTGTGTCTCAGCCATATTAAAGACCTGTTACATTTATGTACTGTCACTATGCTGTTAGGGCCATAACTGAAATAGGTAACAATATATTCTAATGTCAGGTAGCTGGATACTATTTCCTGCTATAAGTTTGTTAGAAATAACTTCCTTTTTTGAAGTTTTTTCTATTTGAATCTATTCCCTACTTACCTGAATCTCTCGCTTTTTATTATGTTAACATATCAGATCATTTTGAGGTTTAAAACATGATTGTACTATGATAGTTTTTACAGCTAGCACTGTCATGAAAATTGCATGAGTGGGACTTAATTAAAATTCATGATACTTAATGAACTCAATAGCAAGATTTTAGGTACTTGCAAAGCCTAGGGTAGGATTTGTTTTTTTCCTAGGTAGATGGTTCGTTAGATGGGGTTAGATTCCGGGTTTACTTTGCTCCCTAGCATCGGATGGCAGGAAAGGGAGCGGTGATCTTGTAAAAAACAGGAAAAAAAAATAGGAAGTATGGACTCAAAATAGAAGAAGCATCACAAATAAGGACAAAAAAATCAGTCAAGTAGTCAACCGAAGTTTATAGGTATGGTGGCCTTAGGTTTTGGCATAGTGGTGCCTCTCATTTGCCATCACCACATGGCCTCACTTTGTTTTTTCGATCCCCCTTTCTTGTTAATTGTCATTCCTCCACACGCTGGCTCCCCCAACTCCAGTTGGTGGCCTTGAGTCTTAGTTTCTTGGATAATGAAATTCCCCTTACTGGGGGATTATAGATGTAGTTTCTTAGATCATGAAAGTCCACTTTGTGGTTATTTGCAGAAAGGGATAAGAGCTTTCCCTTCTAATTTTACATATATCACCTCTTTGACTATTGCTGAGAATATGTTTCATTCACTCAACATTTCTCATGTTCTGCTTCTTGTGTTCCCTATTCTTTACTGCAGCTATGAAGTTCTCAGGGTAATGGACGAGAATAACCTCCATGTGGGTGGACTTGTTTATTATATGTTCAACACTCTTCTATATTTCTTGCTGGTTATTCACATTTATTGGTGGGTCCTGATATGTCGGATGCTTGTGAAGCAAATTCAAGCGAAAGGCCAGCTTAGTGAAGATGTTCGTTCAGGTGTGTGACTAATTGATTCCTTGCATTATCGTCAGTCATGTCATTCACATAGAGGCAGGATATCCATATATTAGCCTTTGTAAGTACACGTTAGGAGAGTTCAATAATCAGATACATTGTGATGACTAATATACTCCAATGTCAGTAAATTGACTGTTTGATGTTCAACTCAACATTGATAGAAAACTTGTTACATCACTGTGCAAGTAGGGCTCCTAGTGAGTCTCAATCTCCTTTCTTCCATTTGAATCAAAGAAGTAGCATATATGAGAAGTAAGAAGTGAAAATAAAGGGCGTGGTTGGTCATTAAGGAATTGAATCACTTCATGTATAGAGAAGTGTTAACTTATCTTTCTCCCTGGATTTGAAGGATGCACAATGTGTGCATGCAATGGTATTGAATCACAATAATGTTGGAAGTGAGGCACATCTGGCCCATATTGCTCAGATGGGACAAAAAGCATTCCATCATTGCCGTGACCAAACTTAGAAAGGTTGTCTGGTGCAGGAGGCTTCCCACATTGCGGTCTCAGAGTTTATGCGATCTTGCCTTTGTATTGCAATGCATCCATTTCTATGGTTTGAATGTCTGACCTCTAGTGGCTCACCCTCAAACTTGGCCAAGCTCATTAAAATAATACGAGAATAAATATGTGGATTGTCTTTCGGCATTCACTATGCACCCTGTCCATAAAGAAAAATTAACTTAGGTTCAATCAGTGTCTTCAACATTCTCAACACCATGAGCTATAGGCCCCTCTAAAAAGGGAGGGTTACTTGTGGCATAAAGTTGCCTATAATGGTTCCCCAAAACCAGTTCAAATCCCAAAAACACAAAATCTGAGCCTTTTGAGTGTTAAAGCAATTGAGTCAGGTCTCAATATCAATTCGGCTTTACAGATTCCTGAATGTGAACATTATTTTTGGGGCTGTTGAACCTACTTTTTTATCACCAAGGCCATCGGACACCATCATCAACTCTATTGTTGCTACCACTGCCCTTTTCAAGGACAACCACAATCTGCTGCTTTTTCTTAAGCAATGGGGCCCACCATGAGCCACTGCATGAAGCCCCTCATTTCTTGAAACGCCATCTTGCAGGATGCCTTTGTTTTCACAACCGTGAACCCCATCATATGAGACAAACTTAAACCTGCTCAGTGTTTGTTTCTTTCCGCAAATGCAACACCATCTGGTCCTCCTCTCCCTCCACTCTCCCCTCCCACCCCCTAAAAAAAAAAGGCAATTTGTCTCTTTGTTCTCAAGCCATAGCCAGCTCCACACAAAAATAAGGTAGCTCATTTAGGCAGCATAAAATCTGCTTCTAAGTCTCATTCTCAGATACTTTGTTTGTCCCGTAGTTACCTGGTTCACTACCTGGTAGGCATAGCCCAGTATGTAGATAGTATACATGCCTTATTTTATATAAGAGATTATTATTAAGAACCACACGCAACATGCAATGGAGTTTGTGAATTTGTCAACTATGGTTCTTCCACTCACCACAACCCTTCTCCCAGACGCACATTCTCCCTTGTTAGTTTTGTGTCTCATTCTGATTTACAGATTCAACCGTAGAAAGATGGGATAGTAGAGAATAAAAGAAGAAAGAACAGGACACAATAGGAAGTATTTCTCATAATTTGTGTTTGTCATCATCTGGTTTTTTTTTTCTGATTTTGGACTATAAATTCCAATTGGGGCTCTAGAAAATCTTGTGGTGGATCTGAGGGGGCTCTCTTGGCTACATGAATAAAATAATTTTAGAGAATTGCTCACATGGAAGGAGTGAAGTGAATACACCCGGTCATCTGCCTTTGGCACTAATGAAGAATGTCTCTCTCGATGGGAAATTTGAATGGCTGGTGCTTCAACCCCCCCCCCCCCCTGGTTATTTAAAACGTGTACACTTATTTCATGTTGAAGAAAATTGCCTGGAGGGGTTATCTTGTGGTTCAAGAGGTCATGGCCCTCGTCAAGTCATGCTTTGACTAGTGGAGATTCTCCTTCCCATTCATCTGTCTGAAAGTGTTTTTTATGCCTTTTTTTTTCCCCTTTAAATCAATGAAATTGAAGCAAGAAAATGAGCTTTGGTCTCAAGGGTTTCAACAACGAAAGCAGTCTTTGTATAATGCAAGAGTAATGTTGCATATATCTGACATTCCCAATTTCCTATAACATGGGAATTTTGTGCAACGGGCACCCTTTTATTGAAATTGAGGAAAGGAACTTACTGATTGAATTAGTGATCTTCTTTTGGCGCCGATGATGACTACTTGCACTGATTATGGAAAAATATAGTGGACCCATTGTCTTTGGAACTTCGAAAGTGTTGGACGCAATATATTATATGTATGATATGTATCAGTGCTTCTGTTGTGTGTATTCCTCGTACCATGTATAGGTGCGTGTGCAGCGACAATTTATTTTTTAACTCCTGATTTCCTTGTGCAGATTCCGAAGGTGAAGATGAGCACGAAGATTGAACTCAACGCACTAAGCCGTCTGTAACTGGCAATAGAGTTCTCCTGCAATGGTGCTGTTAAATTTATGAATGGCAGTTGGTTGTCCTGGTTCTGCAGTTCATACATCGCATAAATTGTCAGTGATCGAAGCGATTTTTCTGTCAGGAGGAATAGTGGGTATGGTATAGAATTGATTGTACTATAGAACAATGATTAGTAAAATATCAAATCAGTGTGAAATTTATTTTATGCTTTAATGGCAACCGACCCACATTCGCTAGCATGGAAATAATTTGCATCATAACCTACTTTCCGTAACAAATGTTGTATTTAGCTTGATGTTGTCCTCCAGAAAACGTTTCCCAGATGATATTTTCTTACGGTCGATCTGAAGCTGTTGTATGAACTATGAAGAAGGGCATTGATTATTTCATTGCATGTGCTTTGTTCTGATTGAATCGATTTGTGCTTTGGGCATTGTATCCGAGAACTGTGATCAATTGCACATTGTGGCCTGTGGGATTTAAATGCTGAAACTAATTAGTTTGATTGATGAAATGTAATCGTTGGGTGTTAAAAAATACTTGACTGATAAATCCGCTTGCTTCAAGTTCGATATCTGACAAATCAAATTGGGACTCATCTGCTCTTGAATTGTTGCTGCAGCAAATCGAATCCCTAGAATTCGCTTTGCAGTTGTGCGAATGCATGCACCGGCACTCTACGCTTTCCGAAATCAGGTAGTGTTCTCCTGCCCTCTCCACAATCAAAAGCCCTAATTTTAAAATGGATTCACGCAGATCGTGGCATCTTCAAACAGTGACTGATTTAAAAAATAAACTTCAGAATTAGGGCTCTAATCTTTTCAGTATTAGTCTCCTCTACTCGGTGACGTTGCTCATAAATTGTCGAACAAACTATATATATATACACATATAAATAAAGATATCTTTGTTATACTTATTTTTACTGTATTTTTAATTTAACTTCTAATACAAATAATTAAATTATTAATCCTAAAAATCCTTTGTCATCGAAATTATTAAATATTCTTATTTTCTTTTTCAACATTACTCATGTTTTAAGCAAGTTTTTATAATGTTAAAAAGCTTTACATGATATTTAAAAGGTCAACAAAATTTTATCATACAATATTTGTTCTTTTAGATATTATATTTTATTATTTTAATATTCTTTTTTTAATTAAATAGTATCTCATAATTTTTTTATTGAAGTACTGTGGATTCAAACTTGACCTTTGAGTATTTTTTATTGATAAAAAAATTTCATTTAAAATATTATTTTTTTATTTCTTTGTTATATGTTGTCACTATAATTGTTAATTTATTTTGGAACGTATTTAAAAATAATATGATTATTATATGAGTGTTATTACGCATTTACTTTAATTTTAACATGATATA